>BLKR01015028.1:0-126816 GCA_011170035.1 Teleogryllus occipitalis
GTTCTGACAGGATACTTGCCTCTGAATGCCATCACTTTAGTTTTAGAGACAGATATTGAGAGACAATATGATTTGCATATTCTATTTAGCTGGTACAAGGACTTTTGCAGACTTATTTCGTTCTCTTCTATAATTATATGATCGTCAGCATACAGAAGTGATTGTAGAGGTGTATTTGGATTTATCCAAATACTTGGTTCATTTAAACTTTTCCATTCTCTTAGAATGTTGTCAATATAAATATTAAACAATGTGGGGGACAAGCTACACCCTTGTCGTACCCCTCTATTTACTTCTAACTCTTCTAACATTTTGTTCTGAACTTGTAAATTAATGCTTGTTTTGTGATAGAGGGATTTAATAACTTCTATCAAGTGGAAAGGATAGCCCCTTTTTCGAAGAATCTGCCAGAGAAGTTCACGATTAACTCTATCAAACGCTTTTTCATAATCTATAAAAGCTATGTGGGTCTCTAAATTGAACTCTCATCTCTTTTCTATTATTTGGTTTATGGTAAACACATTGTCTGTACACGATCTTCCTTGCCTGAAACCACTTTGTTCTTCCAATAAGAGTGAATCTGAGATTGTTGTGAGCCGTTTATTTATTATTTTTGTGTAAACTTTATAAGCGTTGATCAACAAGCTTATTCCTCTGTAATTCTGCGGCTGGCTGCGGCTGGGTAATTTCTTCTGTTAAATTCATCCGTCGTTTGTTGTTGCAAGGGTAAGTGAACGTTGTCCTGAAGAAACATAACAAAAGTGCGCCCGTTTACAGTTTTCTCACACAGACCAGCAGGATTCAGACAACCACGAACATCCATCTTTTCGGAAAAAAGTTTGAACCCGACGTGTTTCAGTCACGACAGAATTACCCGCGACTTTGGGGCTCCAAACCGTCATTTGTATGGACGAATAAGACGGAACGACAGAAAACTGTGACATTTACCGATCGTGTATGGTGCTCCCCAAGACTGATCTTGACGGCTGCTTCAAAAATATTCCGTCGTGTCAGGTTTCCTCTTAGCGTTAAACTACTTAGTTTGAGTCAGTTCAGCATACTAACGGCCACTTTGACCTGGCCATTTCGTTTCGCTTCCTCGCGCATTTCAAAGGCGATGACAAGGCTTCGGCCTTCCGCCTCCCAGATTTACATAAAACATTCGGGTGTTTAGCCAACATGAATTTTCCAACGCCCTTTTTTCTTCACTAAAATACAGATACGACTGATTGACTACATTTCTAAAAAAATCTACTTTCAAAGGATTTCTACTTAATGTAGTACACGCATTCCGCACGTGTACCATTTATTCGTATGCTTTAGCGGTTTGTCTAAAAAAGAAAAAAAAGTGGTGGCGCCGAAGAGCGCTGGGCGGCAGGGGACACTGCGCCGCTTGTGCGTCGCGGCGCCGCCGCCTCAGGCCGCTTTCTTGCCCCGGGGCAACGCTCGCCTCGCCTCGGCCGCGTCCCAGGGCAGTCGCCTCCGGTTACAAGCCGCGCTCGGCCTACATAAGTAGGTAAATCAGTGTAGAAAATATACCCGGTCGGTTGCTGGGTTAATGGAGTTTGTATTCCTTCGTTTATTATTGGGATTCCAGGTTTTTTTCTGACTCCTACTCGGCTGTCATCTATAGGGACCTTGTGGCACCTTCTTGGTATCTCGATGCTTCCTGGGTGGATCTACTCCGTCGAGTCGCACAACCTCACACCGAGGTAACCCTTAGGCCCATCTCGGTCCTATATAAATTGTAATGCCTGAGATAGCCTGTGGTTTAGTCGTGTTTGTGTACACGTGTGGACCCAATTCGTCAGGGCGCGTAAGATCTTTCAAAATGACATTTTGTTTAAAATCTGGCGAGTAAAAATGGTTTCTCCGGGAAATCAAAGACGACGATGCAGTAGTAATGGAAATTAAAATATTGGAGGATGTAAATAGGAAACAGAGCTGATAAGTGAGCAAAAATTTCAATGAGTAATGATTTTAAAGGTCTTCTGTAGAATATAAAGAACGGATTCACGTGGAATACGGACTGGAAGAAAAAAGTGTGTTAATTATTGAGTCATTTTTAAATTTATTCCTTTGCTACTAATGAAACGATTACTTATTTTGGTGGTGTTTCATTAAAGATACATTTGAAACGATTTTGGAGTGCAGGCCTTATGAAAAGGCACCTCCATAGCACCTGACCAGAGCCAATTGCAAAATATTCTGAACATTCTCTTTTTTTCCTTTGACCATTCTCTTAGTACGCTTTCATCCCTTAGAACTTTTTTGTTATTCCTTACAACCCTTCGTAACTATAAAATTCTGTCAAGGGGATCATCAGGGGTTCGCGAAGATATTCAGTTCAAGTTAATGAGTAGTAAACAAACGTTCTTTGAGGACTTCGACATTTGCTTTACGTGATGATGGACAAAATATATTTCTGAATGACGCAGTGAAGACACTATAAAGTGCTCTTTTCCACCAAAGAAAAGTTCGCCGGAAGTAGTGTTACTTGCACTTAAGACTTAATTTGATGACGAGACCCTTCAGAGTACGTAAAGACAGAGATTCCAAGAATGACACCTGTTGCGTGACAAGGCGTCTTTACTATTGCAACTCAGAAAAGTACTTACAGATTATTTTATGTAATCATTTCATTCGTTTCCTTATCAAATTTGGAGCGTTCTGGAATTTTCTCATTATTTCGAGAAATTTTGCCCAAAGACTTTTGTACAAAACTATTGCTGATTTTCGGTATATACTCGTTTCTTCAGCCCTGGCAAAATAGTTGGAGTTCACATGTGAAATTGTTCGACCCCATCATCAGATTTAAAAATACGTCGGATTCGTATTCGGTGCTTAAGATTCATTGGTTCACAAATGCCTAATTTGTTATTAGATAAATTTGTTGATGTCATATATTATTTCCAATTAATAAACATAAAAACCTGTGTACTTCGTATGATTCGTAACGTCTAAAGCAAGTTTTTCTTTCCTATTTATTCACTGTACAATTATTAAATAAGATCAATTTTTGTACACTGGTTTTACTATCGTAATATTCATTAAACTAAATTTTAGTAATTTTCAAAAAGCAAATAAGCAGTTTTTTATAAATACAATTGCTCGCGTAACCATTCTCGACCCGCGTCTTAAATATTTCTCCGTAGAAAATTAGGTTTTCGATTTTGCGCCTAACCAAGTCTAAGCCGCTGAAAACTCGCATTTCCTTACGTTTTTTCGTTCTGCTTATGTCTCCCGGCCAACTAACCTTCCACGGGTTCTCGCGCCGCAGTTACGTCCGTGCGCACAACCTTCGGAAAGTGAGTTTCCAGGATCTCCGCCGCTGTCAGGCTCCCGTGACGTTCCAAGAAGCGCATACGTATGGTAGCGTGACCCTTGGCATTGCACTTCCGCTCCCCAGTCTTCCGAACGCGCAATAGAAATGGCAACATTTCGCCAATTTTGTTTGAAATCTTTTCCATGTATTGGTTTATTGGTGACCTGTTGGCGGCATTCCAAATACAAGAATTAAAGGCGTTGTTTTGACCAACATTATTAATTAATGCAAGAGTAGCTTTCGGCAGCTTAGCTATCATCGGCGGTTACCTGCTGCTCGGAAACTGTAAACGACTAGCCGTTTATTGTTTGTTGTTTATTGATTAATTAACTCACAAGGTGCGGTGGATTTTAGAAGTCAAGTTATGGAACAACAATTCATGAAAAATTTATATGAAAATGTAGTCCTGTAAGCAATACTGAATTATCCTAATCCTTCATCTACCAGTCACTTCCAGAGCTCTCACGCTTTTAAGTTAACAGATGAGCAGTACAAAATTTTTGGTACTTGATATCTTTTCATGGTCTAAATGTTTTGTAACGAAAAAGTATCACTGGGATGTCTTTAGCAAGATACGAAATTGAAATAAAATTATTGGATGTGCACGTGGAAATATTGCGGGGAGGGCGTGCCCCACCAAAGACCCCTGCTGTGGAGCAGAGATCGCCAAACCGTCGATTGCTAGCTACGAAGAAAATTTCGCAGTGTCACGCTCAGGTTATCTCACCTGGTGTTGTTCAGTTAAGCTCAGACAGAATTTTGATGAAAACGTCTGCTGGCTTACGCCCCCACAACTCGGCAAGTCTCACACTTGATTGTGTGAACTTCAGGTTATATATGTTGTTTTGCGTGAGTATATCATTCATTTTCTAGTGTGGGTAATTTGATGAAAGTTCTTATTTCTGAGTTTTTCCCCCTTTTTTTCATAGCTCATAGGAAGATTTAAAAACTGTACGTTTGCTCAGTAGCTTAGCTTCCTCTAGAACATGAAGGATACGAATCAGCTTATCGTTGGGACCGTAGGATTGAATGGACCTTTGGATGAAGATGCTGGTGGTGAAGTTGCACAGACAAAGTTCCGTGCATCAGTGAACAAATGTGAATGTATTGTTCTACTCATTATGGAAATTTCATTAACTGTCACTAATTACGCGATAACCCTTTGTCTAAACGCGGCTTGGGAACTCAAAATTCTTGATTCTTTACTTCCCGGATAGCCCATATGTTGACTAGTGTTTGTATATGGGTTATTCGATGAGAAATTGTGGCTTTGAGTTCCTTTTGAGGGAAATTCGGATTTTAATGGCTCCTTGATCTAAAATTTAATCTATGCTCTTGGGGCAAAACAGAGCAACTGTTAAAACACTCCCTTTCTGACTCCAGGAAAATGATTTGGGTTGTAAAATTCTGTTGCCTGCAAACCTCGCGTGACCCATTTTTACTGCGAGTCTCACGCGGTTTGGGCTGTTTTCAAGAATGACCTACGCCGGGCCGAGGGTCTTTGCAGGAAGGGGGTTCTGTCATAAAAAAGCGGCCCTTCAGGAACGCACTAACCTTCGCATTATTCCTAATGGAGGAGGCGTGAGGTCGGGTCTCAGATAGCGCAGGTAGGGCGGTCCCTTCCTCCCCCCTATGAATTCTCTGAAACTCTCCATCACAGCTCCTCTTCCCCTCCCTTTCCAGGGCGCTCTCTTGCAGCTGCCTCGTGCTACGTCAACCACAGCGCAACCTTCATCTCCTCGGCCCCCTCTGAGCGGGACTTTCCCAGAAGAAACGACCCTTTTCCGGGAGATTTTTCTTCGGCTTCTCCTTCTCCTTCATCGCCGCCTCCTTCTCTTTAGCTGGTCCAATGGCTTTTTATAATCTTCAAGCAAATCATGACTCTTGCATTTTCTGCAACATGTTTAATGCTAATATTTTCCCTGATTTGTTAATTGTTAAGAGTTCGTTATTTTTATGCGATATCAGACGGAAAGGCTCTACAAATACATTTATTTATTACTGATTGCCATTTTATATCACCCATACGGCGAAAAATACATAAAGTATTGTGTTGGTACGAAAACATGTCTCTTTTATTCATTTCTACGTCTGTAACCTACATTTTGTTCTGTGCCTCAGCTAAATTCATCCTGCAGTATACCATTGGATAGTTTTTCTTGTCTAGCAGTTTCCATCCCAATCCACTTCAACATCTCTCCACCCCATCATTCTCCCCGACACCCCACCCCACCCCTTCACAGCCCACCCTACCCCATCAATGCCCACCCTACCCCATCCCACCCCACCCCATCCCACCCCATCCCACCCCATCCCATCCCACCCTACCCCACTTCCATCACCCTGTCTTACTCTATTGCATGCGTTTCTTTCCTACCCTTTCAGTGGCTTGGTTCCTCTTCGATGCAGGGCTTTGTGTGTTGTCATTTTATCTCTGCCTCTTGGGCTGGAAGGGTTTTATTTTGGAGGGGAGGGTTGGAAGAGGGATGGCGTGCCAGAGGTATTGGGGATTTGTATAAAGTGTTAAAATGAATTCTTTTTTGTCGGTTACCACCCCTTGTAATAGGAAAGATACGTTTCCTTGTTAGCATCAAAATGCTTTTCGTGACGCTAAAAGTTACGAAGTGGAATTAATTTTTATTATTTGCTTGTCGGCGTTGAAATTTAATGCCTATGGAGACGCAAGTATTTACTACTCTCTTGTTTGGTCGTCTAAGACTGTGCCATTTAGTTGCAATTTCACATCCCATATTCTTATGCTTGTGGCGCACGAAGTGACTTATTAACTTCTCTCAAGTCCGAGAAAAATGCAAAAAAAATGACGGCAATACGAATTTTGCAAACATTCTTAACTTCCTTGAGAAATGGTAAATTTAGACAAATTGTAACAACAAAATTCCCATTAAAAATATGGGTGGTTGAGTGATTTGTGTAATACCGAAACTATGTATGCCGTCCGCACATTGCTACCTGTTCTGTCATTAAGAAATCCCGTCACTCACGGATTACCAACAGGCATTTATAACCATAAAACTACTACTGTTCATACAACATTGAAGATGGCCATTTTCAGGTCGAACATATAACGGGAGGTTGTTATTGAGCCTTCTGAGAATATTGAATTATTTTAAAAAAAAAGTGTGTTAACGCAGTTAATTTTGACCAGTGTTTCGTTTCTGATTAAAAATGAAGCTCGTTCGTACAAGTTGCCGACGCTTGTATAGCCAACCAGTAGCTGCTAATGAAAAATGAGATGATGGAAAACAATTAACGAATATTTCGTAAATATTTAAAACATTTACGGAAGTATGTCGGATCTCTCGTAAGTTTCTCGTATGTTGGAGTTCCTTCTCGGAGTCGGTTGGTTTGTTTACGGTATAGTAATTCCTACGTAAGTTAAACAAAATGTCTGATGTTAGAGAGATATTTTGCAACGATTTCGCTTGGCGACAATCATTTTCGTTCAATTATCGGGCGAAATGTTCAGCTAGAGCGAATGTCTGTTGCAACAATTTCTTTTGGTTCACTCCTGGTGCACTCGTATTTGAAATGTCAGTTTAGAACCTCAGTAAACTTTTGAATATGTACATCGTTGATCTAGACACTTCCTGTAACAAGCACAATAAGAGTATTCGAAAATTTAGAACGACACTACACAGTTTAACTAGAAATCAAACTACTTAGCAGCACAGCTTAGAAGGGAGTATCTCTCAGACTATTACGCAGCGTACAGAAAAAGGAAACTTCACACAGGAGTATTTTTATGATTTATTGCGTGCCGCATAACCGAAGACGATCATTTCACTCGTCAGTTCGCCCCCTCTTTCCCCTTTGGGACTTTGAACGCCCCACAGGAGAAAATGGGCAATTCGCACTTTGATGCCACCGTAATTTGGACTGGCACGTGCCGACCTCTCGCAGGACTTCATCGGCGCAGCCGGTGAATAAGAAATCGGGAAAACCTCTCACCGCTCTGTCGTCGCCGTACGCAGCGCGTCGCGTTTTTTCGAGACAGAGAAACCGACTGTGAGGCGTCTGCATAGCAATTAGGGGGCACTGAAAGCACCCCCCCCCTGCACGGCGGGCTCTCGCCGTACTACGCGACGCAGACGGCGGCGGACGAAAAGAAAGTAGAGGTCGCGGCGCGCAGTGGTTCAGAACGGAAGAAAACGGGCAGTAGACGACCGAGAAACAGGGAGGGATAGCAAGAAATTCTGTAAAATTTTAAAATATTTTTTTCTCAATTAATCGTAGTTTTTACCGAACTTGTAAAAAATAATTAGTAAAGGTATTTCTATAACAAAGAGAAATAATAAATTGTCAAACGTTTCTTTACTTGTTCAATATTCTTTAATTATGTATACACCTTTCCATCAATTTCAATTATTGTGCATTACGAAGGTGTAATAGACAAAAACAAAACGTAATAAAAATGGTTGTCTCAAAACAGTTGCTTAAATATCCAAAGTTCATTACAAGACTTAATTTGAAGTTACAATAGTCATGATCTCAATTTTTATTAATGTTCTTTCCTTAATTCTGTTTTTGCAAAAAGGGCTAAATTCCAGGAAAAATTGTTTAAAAATACATTTAGTTCAGTAGATATAGTTAGAAACGCCAAGTTTGAATATTCTCTCTTTGCTTTTAGCAACTTGCAACATTCAACAACAATTATAGAGTTCCAGTAAAATTGTGAACAATGTAATTGAAAACACTATCATCCTCCCAGTAGAACGCTGTTTTATTTTTTTTCGTGTAATGTGTATTAAACGTTATTACCTATTTGCTAAAAGAAAAGAAATATTAATATCTTCCTCTCGGTGAATTAATATCATATAATTAAGAGTATAATTTGATGCTAAAATCTCCAAAACCTCAGCTATTCAAGTCTTCTTTGAATCATATTATCATC
This sequence comes from Teleogryllus occipitalis, assembly GCA_011170035.1. Taxonomy (NCBI): domain Eukaryota; kingdom Metazoa; phylum Arthropoda; class Insecta; order Orthoptera; family Gryllidae; genus Teleogryllus; species Teleogryllus occipitalis. The sequence continues at coordinate 8,238 of BLKR01015028.1, forward strand.
TTCCTCAGATTTACTGTTTTACTCACAATTTGTTATTTGCATAGAGCATGAATTTGGCAAACTTGTTAGGGGCAAAATACCTCATTGAAAACCACTGTGCGCGAGCATGAGTTGGGGATTCGCGCGGCGTCGGCATCGAAAGCAAGGTCGCCGTCACCACTCTCACAAAGCGTTTTTGCGTCATAACGGCCTGGCGGTGGCTGTGGTATGTAATGGTTGCGGTGGCCACGTCGTTCTTACGGTGTAAGGAGCGTGCCGTTTATCCTGATGTGCTGCGGGTGATTGGTGTCTTTGTGACCTGAACAGATCGGATGGCCCGTTTTCCCTGTGAAGGCGACGACTTCTGTTGTTCCAGTTCGTGTTTTGCGGCCTCAAGTGTGGTAGGTCATTTCGCAGGGAGGGGTTGGGCTTGGCGGCCAATCGTGCGTTGAAGTCTTATTCGTCGAGAGCGTTTAAATGTTCTTTTAAAGATCGTTCTTCACAGCTTCTTTGTTCCCATTCTCATTGTGGTCATTTGTATTATATTTTTGTAATTTCTTTCCGCGTGTGGCGTTCTCACATTGCATGGATGAAATGAATGCTCATGTAATGCGTGCTAGATAATGCAAGTACAAATAAATGTAGAAGTTAGAACTCTGGATTATTAAATTTGAACCCGATTTAATTCTTCGGAACAAGATCATTCTCTAATAATATAACATGTTATGGTTTCTCTTATGGCTGGATGAATTGAAGGAACGCTGTATATTCTAAAATAGCGAAACTTGAGATTTAAAAAAAACAAAAACATTTAACATTAAACATTGAAAAATAATATAGTAAAACAGGGTTTTCAAAGCAAATTTATTCACCGTAAACCAGGAATATGAAGTTTTGTATATACATGATAAATTCTTAGTTTTGTTTCAACGGACTGAGATTCCATTCTGTTCTCTTGACACATTTTCATATTAAGGCAAAGGCACCGCCCGGCACACTTGCTGCATGATGTCGAAACTTCGCCTCCGTCAGGGTTTTAGAAGCTTTGAATCGCGCACCCATAAGTTGGCTTAATATATATTTAAAGTTTCACTTAGTTTTAATTAGGAACTTTTCATCTCATTATCGGGCTTCAAATTTCGCATTTATATGCAAGATACTTATTGTGTTTGTACTCTTGATATTTTGCATCTGAATTGACGCGATATGTATCATGATACATTGTATTGAGGAATTTGTAACACTGATTATTAAATTTACTTTAAAATTATTAGATTGATGGCAACTTCTATAAATTATCAGCCTTTTGAACATTACAAATTTAGCATTTATTCTTATATTACAATTTCTTTCGATCTCGTGAGAATCGTCTATTAATATAGAACATTAAAACATCGTACGGGTTTGAATATAGTTCGTAAGCTTACTATAATATTTTGATAGATGGCTTCTCGGTTGACTAGCAGAACGTTGCCCATGGAATCCTTGTTACACCAATTCTTGCGTTCTTGCCTAAATTTAATATGTTCCAAATGTCCTCAACGATTTGCTATATTAATAGGATATTTCCCACTAAAGTAATATGCGGTCGTGAATTTTTATGACGCCTCGTTTCCAAACATCTCATAAATTTATCGCTAAAGTATTTACTCGACTTTTTTCTTTTTTTAAAAAAATAGATGAACTTAGAATCCACAGCTCGGCCGCCACGTAACGAATTCCTCACACGCCTTGCGAGTGAAACAATGGAGTTCCTGGGACCGAAGCCCAGCGGCCTCGCTGGTGGGTGGGCGGACCGGGGCCGCTCCGATCAAGGCAGACACCCCCGCGCCACGCCTCCCGTGCTGGGCGTCAGAGGTCGCTGCGAAGCGCAGGCCGCGGCCTCGCGTGGCGCCGAATACTTCAACAGAGTCCCCCAACCGCACGTGCGCGCCCGTCATTCAGTCTGCCTCCCCCCTCCTAAAGGCGCTCGCGGCCGCCTGAGGAAGGTTGGTAGCAAGGATTGCGGCTTTCGGGTGTCAATCGTTCATTTTATCTCGCTGATGTTGCTGCTGCCGAACGTGATACTGCAACATGATCTTGCGATGTGCTTACGTTCTTACTTGCGTGTTCTTACAATAAACTCTTAGTAATTGGATAGTGTATGATGAATCAGTGGAAGCAGAGGTAATGTAATACTTAACTGTTTCAGTTTTAGAATATCGGGTTTCAAATGCGTTTTTCTTATTCTATTTTTTAAAACTATATTGTATTTAACAAAGGTCTATTCTCTGATGGTGTTAATGAGTATGAGCATTTAATGCTATGTTAGTCTCTTATGATCGAACTTGTAACCGAAGAGAGGAATTTACTTGCTTTGAAAAGAACAATGAATAAGTATGGGATACATCAATTAGATTGGAATAACAGACTACTGGTAGGTCTTGCTTTTGCAGACATTTCTCTTATGCGAGGAATTCATTCACATCCATATTCCTCACAATTAGTTTATTTAATTAGTGTGTTTGAAATATCCAATCAGTAGGAGTATATTCAGTTTCGTCTGCTTCTTGGAATAATGCATATTTCGTATTTTTCCTCTACAAGAAAGTACTTATTTTGAACTGGAAATTCATTGATGAATAAACCTAAACTATTACAATTTTATAATTATAATTATACTATAATTCATCGAGCGCGTGTGTGTGTATTTATATCGGAGCCTTCCTCTTATAAGAAAAGTATTATCATACAAACGCAAAATGAAGAAGTCTACGTAAATGATTGGGGAATAGGTATACATTATATAATACATGTAACAAGCATTCAAAAGTTTTGACCATTAATGTATATGATGTTCGTTATAGAAAGTAAATACGACTCTTCTAAACATTCGGTGTTATTTAGAATACTGCACAAATGGAGAACAGGATACATGAGCACACACCGAGCCGCAGCAAACGCAACATCCCGGGAATTGTTTTCGTGAGCTCCTAGCAACGGAAACAAACGCCTGCTCAGCGAGGCGGAGTGCCGCGAACGGGTCAGAGAAGGAAGTGGAGGAGGCGACGGCGGCGGTGACGACGGTGGCGGAGTCGAGGATAAACGACTTTTAGCAGACGCGACGTGAGTACGACGTCGAAAATGCGGATGAATGGGGGAGGGAAGGATATCAGCAGGTTGGCGGGACTGTCGGCGATAGTGGTGTTGTGAATGGCGGTCGTAGCTCGTACATTACGGTACTGAAAATAACGGCGACGGCGATGCAATGGTGGTAGCAGCAGTAAATACGATCACGGCTGGGACTGCTGATGGCTAAGTACGGTCACTTCTGATGGCACAGTTATTGATTTTATTTTTATAAACCCTGTACGTATTTCAGTTTAGGCTTCGCCAGGATTTTCTTAGTGAATCTGCAAGATAACTATGAGGAATACGTAGATGATTGTGCGGGGAAGTAAAGAAGCAATACAAATGAGAAGTCCGAGGGAACATGGAAATCCACGTTGTTCCATAAATTCTTAATGACAACTCGAATTTCAATCGCCGATCTGACCGCTCTTGGACATGTGTGTGTCGGTGAAGGGAATGATATCAAGGGGAAGGCTGCGGGAATGTACCTTGTGCTATTGCCAAAAATTAGTATACATGTTAGTGAAAAAATAATTCATATTAGTAGAAAAAATAAGCTATCAGCGACCGCTGTGGGGTGCGTGGGGGAGGGTGAGGGGGCGTTGGGGAGGGGGAGGGGCGTGGGGGAGAGTGAGGGGCGTGGGGGAGGGTGTGGGGGCGTGGAGGGGGCGTGGTCGAGAGGGTGAGGGGGCGTGGGGGTGGTGGAGGGGGTGAGGGGGCGTGGGTGGAGGATCGCCGGAAGCGGCGCCGCGCGAGGGCGTTGCGCGGAATTGCCAGCGCGGGAGATAGCGCGCCCGCGCAACCGGACGGCCGACAGCCAGCCCTTGCGGTGCACCAGGAAGCAGGCGGACGAAAGACATATCACTACGCGTTGCAGTTCTTTTTAGGACAGCGCACAGTGTAGCCTAGCAAAGACTCGTCAGATGCAGTTGCTGTCACGGTGTGTGTGTGTGTGTGTTGGTGGGGGGGGTGATATCGGTTTCTTTCCTCGTCTTCTTTTATATCAAATTGGAAACCGGTATGTAATTAATCTCATCTTTGACATTATAATAATAGAAAGTAGAATAGTTTATACACCAAATTCGCTGAAATATCTGATATTCTTTTGTTTTCGAATTCATTTTTGCGAAGTGCATGCTGGAATCTAGAAGTGCTGAAGTCGACATAGTCGACATACTCTTAGTTCAATGAAAAATATCATTAATAGATTTGTTTACTAGATGGAGACTGCAGTAGGCGCATCATGTCCTGGCATCTTGCACATGTTTCGAAATCTATTCTTTGAACAACTTTGCACAACATGTTTGTTAGAGAACATAACAGAATCATTGGAGGAGCCGAAGTTGCAATGACGAATTCGTTGAAGTATGAATTCAGCAAATTCGTTGCCCTTGATAACTATTTGACACGAGAATTCCCCATGTACTGTGTCATCATGCAGGGGCAGGGAATGAAAAAAGCTTAGATGTCGTCCTTCAATTGGCTGTACTATTATTTATTGCATAATGTGCAATATATTAAGGGAGCTGATGTGCCCATTCATGAAAATCCACATTATACCTCTGAGCCGTAGCCACTGTGACTCACTAGCACAGACCTTCTTGCTTTCATCATTCAAGCCGAACTTTCTATTGTATTACACACTTCCTGCGGCGGGCCCGGTGGAAATATCTGGCTAAAATTTCCACGATTACTATGTAACTGTTTGTACATTCAAATAAGTCTGCTTTACTTCACTTCAACCGCTGGAATGTTCCTATGCTTTAATGGCAAAAGAAATGGAATTGAAAAGAAATTCGTATAATTTTGTTGAAATTGTGCAGATAAGTCGTCTTCATTTTTTGTTTTACAAATTATGTTCGCAATATAATTATTAGTTTCAGGAAAATTTCGAGGGAAACAAGTTCTTTGAATAATTCTGTAATTATGATTCATATTATCCAATTTCAAGTAAATGAATTTCTAGTGTTGTATCATCATTATTATACCACGGTCGTCAGTTCTTACATATGTAGTTAGGGTTAGAAAAGAGTGTTAGAAAAGTTGTTGAACTAAAATCCTCTTGTTTCTAAAAATTCGTACTTACCGTTTACTGATTGTTACATTAATTAATGTTACATTGTAACAATTTTTAATTGTAATTACTGCAATTGTAAATGTGCAAAAATGGTTCTATGGAGTCAGATCTCTCTCTGAATACTCTTCCCACGAAACTAATGGAATCCCAGAGGAACGGAGGATACTAGTGTAGCGTCGCCTGGTCCGACGCCGGTGCGTCGGGCCGCTTCGGGGAAACCCGCGTTAAGCCGGATGGGGGTGGAGGGTGGCGGCGCCACGCCGCGCCGGTTGGAAAAGCCCTTAGGAATCCCGGCTGGAATTTCCTTCAAAAGGACGCGCGTGGAAGCGAGTTTAAGAGATGTCGGTTGCAGCTCTGGAAAGGCTGGCCAGCGAGCCGTGTGTCGCCCGCTGCTTGTAGGGTGGGGGCGAGCCGGCGGATATTTAAGGCCGCGCCGACAGGAGCCTCGCGGGATACGCTGGGTGTCGAAAGACGAGAGGTATCTCCAGTGCAATCCTTGCACGTGATCTTCAGGTCGAAGATCGGTTTGGCGACAAGCCATGTAACTGGTGTAGTTACGGGACTCTATGTCCGACAGCTTCGCACCTCGCGTTGCTTTTTGCTGCTTCCGAAGCAGTGGTTCTGGGCGAGGCCTAGGGGACGGTCGCGGGGTTTCGCGGCTAAGAGAATCGAAAGGTTGCCAAGGGGCTAGATTTTTGTATTATAATCATTGTACATAAATTGTAAAAATTCTGTAAATATATTGTATATATCAATCAGAACAGTCGTCTGTGTTTTTCACTCTAGTACGTCACACTAGCGACTTCGAAAGTTGTTTTCGTCTGCAGTTGGTTTGCTAGATTCAAATACACACCACAGCTCCGGGAATTCGTCAGGTTTAAGGACGGAACCCTTAAGCCCCAATTACTACAGAAGAGAGAGTGACCACCGTACTCGGTGTGTTGAATTTTAAATTGAGTTCGTTAATTATTTTTTCTGTCCAGTGTGTGTCTTTTGTGAAATATCTTGTAATAGTCACGTTCTTTTAAGAATGTGACCCTTCTTAAAGCGTGTGTTCTTTAAAGTGAATGTTCTTTTCAGAATGAAAATATATACTATTGTGCAAACATGATATAAACTAGCGTACTTCGCGGGAGAAGTAATTGAAGTAAATATGCATCTTAGTGAAGTAATTGTAAGTCTTGTTTAATTTCTTCTGCCTGGTTTAAAAATATGAATTCAAGAAATATCCTACATTTGCACAAGTATTTTATGAACTATAGATAAACGCGAATTCTGACAAACTCTTTGTAATTAATGAACTCTCACCAATAAATAGATTCTGTAAAAACATGAAACGTTTGAGATAAGTTTCTTTTTAAACGAAATATATAAAATATGCTTCTATAATTACACGAATATGCACCTAGAGAAAAAATCGACCAAATACGCACAAATATATTATTCGGCATAGCATGAAATTCTAACCATACGTCAAGAAATTTCACTTGGCGATGCCCTGGAGCAATGCACAAAAATATGCAAAATCATAGAAATCGACTTTCTAATAATTCTAATAAAACAATGCTTAAGGGCCGTATTTATAAACTTCAGCCACGGACCTGCCAGGCCTAGCAGGTTACCAGTGTTCGGTTTTGCGATTTATGAACGGACCCCAGCCAATTCCAGTCGCCCCTTGTCCTCCTAGCAAGCCCCCAGATGGCAGGCCCTTGGGAGCTCTGCTAGCAGAGCTTCATAAATACGACCATTAGTCGCCTCAATTCTCTCCCGGGGGAACGGCTTCTGTTTTTCCACTCCGCCGAAGGAGCCCCATGGACCTTGGCCTCTTTGGCAGACTTCCCCATTCCATGATTTGCGCAATCCGTTTGCAATTTCTTACACCGAGCATTTCCTATATATCTTTCTACAGCGCTACAACAAAAGTTCATCTCGAACACCAATCTGTACTGCATGGTTATCCCTCACACCGTAGAACCAGTACTGGATCCAGGAGTTATTTCAGGGAGGGGGGTAATTTTTGTTCAAATCCCCGAAAATATTTTTGAATTAGTAATTTTTTAATTAATACAGCGAACTTAAACATGTGAGTATATATTCGTAATGAGAATACTGCTGAGGGTGTGGTCCATAAAGTATAAACGGTAATTACGTAGAATAACTTGAAACGATGATTATTTTGAATAAATTTAAAATAATGGCGGGGGGAGGGAGGCATGATCAACTGACCCCGCGCCGGCTACTTGTGTGTCGCTGCTACGGACGGCGCGGCGCGGCGCGGCGCGGCGTGGGCGCGGCTGCGGGAGCGAGTGACCTCCGTCGCCGTTGCGCTGCCAGGCGAAATTCCTCGGACGCCCGCCCACCCGCCCGCCCGCGGGGTTCATTGGGTCCGCGACGGCGCAGCGCCGCCTCAGCGCTGACTCAGCGCGGCGGCTCCGGCGCGTGGGCCTCGCGACGCGACGCGACGCGACGCGACGCGACGCGACGCGACGCGACGCGCTGAACGGCGCCCGCCCGCCCCGGGGCTCGGGTGTCCGCGGAGACGAGCGCTCTGTGTCTTCGCGCCTGGGGGCTTGCTTTGATTGATTGATTTTTTTCGTGTTTCCGGGCGCGTCAACTGCTTCGGTCATTAGTCCCGTTAGTATAGTGCAGGTTTTCTCTCTCGGGAGATGACGGTGATCTTCCCCCGCTGGATGGCGAGATCCGGCGCCGACCTACCGTCGGCCCGTGGGGTTTCCTCCTAACCAGGACTCTCCCACCAACGGTGCACCGCCCCAGTCGGGACAAGCTCTAAGCTCCCGGAATATGTGGTAGTGTAGTGCATGTTAGTGTAAGTGTGTGTGTAAGGGGAGAGGATAGGACAAGGAAGAGGAAGGACATATCGCGCGCGGTCCGTTGGCCCGTTTGGTAGGGCACTGCTCCGGCATTCGCCTGGTGTTGATCGGAGAAACCACGGAAAACTACCAACCAGAGCGGCCGGCCCCTAGAATTCTCCTCGAGACAGCGATTGAATTCGACCTAGTTGAAGAGCTAGTCTCGAAAATCCTGCCATCGTCGGAACTCGAACTTAGGACCTCCCGGTCAGAGGCACTGCAGTGACATCAGTTGATGCACCGAGCCACCGCTCCTGGTTTTTCCAAGATTATTGTGTTTCTGTAAATTGGTGTTATTCTGGATTCGGGATTGATCTCAACTGGTGTTTAAAATAATTAATGAAAATTAATGAAAAAGGCAAATTTTAAAAGAATGAAATAAAATAACATCGCTTACTGAAGAAAGGTGTCGGTTACCTCCAGGGGTGTTTTAAACAAGCGCTCGGGGGAGAAACATGTTCGCTCCTTGGAACTTCCGTTTGGCATGGGCGTGGGCGGGAGACGAGTGACGAAACATTGCCCTTCAAACCCATGGGAAATAATATTTTCAAATATTGGTTACGATGTTTATGTGAATTTGTGTGATTATTGTTTTACGTTTGCTCTTGACTGGTGCTTTAAAGAATTAGAATGAAATAAAATAAGATCTCGTTTAAGGGAAGATGTCGGTTATCTCCAAGGGTGTATGAAAGAGAATGAGAAATGGAGAATTTTCTAGATTATACTATGAAGGAATCGGCAGGCGATCATGCAACCGGCAATGTACAGTATGTTGAAAAATGTTTCCGTAACTTAGACTGGAGCGTTGTAGGTGCTATAAACCAGGTTTCCGGACACAAGTTGTGATTCTTAGGCTACGATCACAGTGCAGCCGAAATATCTGTCGCTCGCTACCGGACGACTGCGAGCGAAATCGTCTCACTTATTTGATCTGAAATGCACCCGATTGTTTCACACGAATATCCCCATAGTTCCGCAGTTCATTGTTTGAAACATTTGCGAGAGGCACGCTCAGGACTATCTACATGTGTGGGAAGTAGCCTTGGTATTACTGATGGCCTTGACTCTCCAACTGATTTCGGACGTACGAACCGACAAAATCAAACGAAACAGATCTTCGTCCGACAGCCGATGTTTCCGGACGCCGTCAGAAGAGGACGTTCGGGTTCAATATGACCATATCCAGTTACTAGCACATGTTTGAACGAATCGGGCGTATCTGACGGAAACGTCCGACGTCGGCCGACCGAAATTTTGGCCACAATCGGTTACACTGCGACCGCCGCCTTAGACCGTAATCTGCAAATGAGATCTCTCTGGACTTTCTATTGCAGGGCATTTGTGGTGGTTTAGCTGTTTTGGGCGACTCATTCCTTAACATAGGTTGACAAATCTGCGAAATGTGGAAAACGTATAGAATTAAATTGACTTTTTGATAATTGTGCAGTTTAATCACACGTGTCTCATGGTTCTGTTTGTTAAGCGCTTGAAAAATGAGTTTGCTATCCATTTACAGTAGTCTATTATAATAAAACGCACAGTTAAAGGGTTGGCCGGCCGTTCCAAATTGGGTTAAAATATGAATCTATTATCACTTATAAAACTATGGGCTTAACAAACCGCGGAATGCTCACACGGAAAAGAATAGCAAGGTAGAAAACTTTTTGTACGCTACTAGTTAATATTTTTTTAAGTGTAATGCAAAATCGCTGAGATGTGATTGAAGCAATTATTAAAACTACCTTCTCTGAATGCGACTGGATTTAAAAAAAAAATGATTCACCATGTCCTGATCTCTGGGAAATAGGTTTACAAAAACATATTTCCACACTGAAAGGTCAATGCTTCACACTTGAAAGCACACTATTCATAATGTGCCCGTGCGAGTGTGAACTCACATGTCGCACTTTATCGTGAGAAGAGGTCTTGTTGTACATGCAAAGTAGTTTGCTTTGGTTTTGTTGTTCATTCCTAGGATGCTGTACGTGCGAGTCCCGTCGTTCTAACAAGGTGCCGTCTGTGTGTGTGGCAGAATGCGCCTCGGGAAGAGAGCGTCTTGCCGGAAGTTCAGCATCGTTGCTGTAATCTCCCACCCTGCCCCGCCTCCTCCCGCCCATGTATTAGAACATTAGCTTCATAATGTTCTAAGTGATAAATTACGCCAAAGCCTGCACATGTATCCCTTATCAGGATACTTGACCCATGTATTTAGGGATACATGACCCAAGATACACTTAAGTACTATAATTACTATTAAATGGAGGCCTAATTTGTAAAAGTGAAGACTTATTTAATATTTTCATTTTATCTTCGAAACCAAACCAAACTGCATAGCTATCACGCTTCTAAAAACTCTCGATATCTTTTCCATACACTGCTCCGTAACGAAATCTTTAATTATTCACCTGATTCAATCTAAGCCAGAAATTTGATTCAGTGGTGAGTTGTAGTTGACATTTACATAATTGAAATGATTGAAGGCGTTGTCATTGTCAACAATTTTTTAAAATAAATACTATTGTTGACAATGACAACGCCTTCAATCATTTCAACTAAGCCAGAAATCCAATTTATACCACACGAATGAAAAAGAAGTATCCTTTCCACACAAGCTTAAAGATATTCCCTGAAATTGCTTCCAATGAAAGGTGATCGCTTGCCTTCCTCAACAGCAATGCTGGTATTAAATAAACTAAAATTAAACTTAGTAAGTCTTTCAACATGTGTAGTGTTAAATGTTAACGAGCTGTCTCATGGAAAGAAAAGAAAAAAACAACAAAAAGGAAAAAAACGTGAGATGACTAGCCGCGATAAATTGCTAACCCACCGAAAGGGAACTATAGTCTTGCCTACTCCAAACTTCTAAACATTTTCTGACCTGAGAAAATTACGTTACGTCAAGTATCTCTACTTTCCCCCTTACATACATTACTAGACATCGGATGTTTAGGGAAATGCGTATTTTATTCTAGGGAACTTATTTAAAGGCTGATAAGATATGTGCACGAATCATGATTAATGACGACTCTGGCGAAGTTTTATAATGCTTATTTTTGCTTTTTGTTTAACATAAATGCCCTCTTTTTTTGCATAGATACTATTTTTAGAATTATTGGATATTTTTGCTTTTTATTTTTATTTACAATGCTAAGATATCAGAAAATCGACCATGGTCCAACATGACCATTCATTAGGACACCTTCAATTCACGTTTTCGTATTTTAAATAGAGTTCATAAAAAGTATACCAACAATTTTTTTTCCATTTCTCTATTTCGTATATACCAGCCATGTTATGAGAACATGATCGATTGACAAAACACCGAGGGCACCGAAATTTTAAGCAGAAATTAAAGTAAATTCCCTGTAGGTGTTGCTAATGTTGGACTTCTAAAATGTCTGTCACATCAGTAGATGTTGAGAAAACCTTCTCTGCATTCGAACTGATTTTGTCTCCCAATTGTCCCAAATTTGACATTGTGATCCTTGAAAAGTTACAGGCAATATATTGCTATGCAAACTATTCAGAATAAAATGTAGAAGAGTTGTAAATATGTAAAGCTAGTTTTACATTAAAATGTACGTACTTGTTTTGTGCATTTAGAATTACAAAACGAGACAAAATTACAAACAAATTTTCATTTTATTGTGTATGTAACTTACGACAGTGCCTTTTTTCTCCTTATTCTTGATATTTTCAGTGTCGTTGTAGGCACCCAAGACGATTGTTGAGTGCCTAAACATCCGATGTCTATATGTTACACACCGGGAGCGATAGCTCAGTGCATCAACTGATGTCACTGCAGCGCCGCCTCTGACCGGGAGGTCCTAGGTCCGAGTCCTGACGGCGGCAGGATTTTCGACACTAGCTTTTCAGCTAGGCCGAATTCAGTTGCTGTCTGGAGGAGAATTCTAGCGGCCGGCTGCTCTGATCGGTAGTTTTCCGTGGTTTCTCCGATCAACACCAGGCGAATGCCGGAGCAGTACCCTACCAAACGGGCCACGGACCGCGCGCGATATGTCCTTCCTCTTCCTTGTCCTATCCTCTCCCCTTATATGCACACACACACACACACACACACACACACACACACACACACACATACTTCCACTAACATGCACTACACTGCTACATATTGCGGGAGACCGGTCGGGAGCTTAGAGCTAGTCCCGGATGGGGCGGTGCCCCGCTGGTGGGAGAGTCCTGGTTAGGGGGAGACCCCACTAGCCGACGGTAGGTCGGCGCCGGATCTCGCCATCCGGCGGGGGAAGATCACCGCCATCTCCGGAGAAAAAAAACATGCACTACACTAACGGGACTAATGACCGAAGTAGTTGACGCGCCCGGAAACACGAAAAAATCAATCAATCTATACTATACTACATTTGTTTAAATGCTGTTTATCTGCCGGTAGCTGTTCTTCAGCCAATACCAAGGGTGTATCTCCTTTGCCTCCCTTACGAGGCAAGGCAAGGCAAAGCAAGGCAAGGCGAGGCGAGGCGTCGCGTCGCTTCCCGCCGGAGAGGGCGGCCCGGCCCGGCCCGGCCCGGCCCGGCCCGGCCCGGCGCGTGCGTGCGTGGGCGTTGGAGTTGCGAGATTCGGGCGGACGTCCGGAGAACGCATCCTTCGCTGCCTGGTGCGGCGCAGCCTCGCGTGCCGCGACGAAGCCCTCGCGTGGGTGGCGGATGGGAACTCCTATGGGCGGTTCCACGTAGAATTTTTTTTTTTTTTAAAAAAAAATACTGATTGAGAGGAGGGGGAAATAGCGTAAACTCGGGGTAATGTTAGGCGTGTTCATGGACATGTCGTGCGGATGTGAATCTAGGCAGGGAGGGCATGGGGCCAGAACCCTTCCCGAAGACCTAGTTTTCGTTTGATACCTTCCTTTATTTGGGAAAATTGATTTTAAATATTCGTTAGAATTATGTAATTATTTTTAGAAAATATTGTATGGTATCATATATACACTAAACAAAAATATACAATAGAATAACAAATGTCTATTACATAACAAAATTATATGATTGGCTGGATCCGCCCCTGAGCTAAATTCAAATTCTGAGCCTGTTTCGTCGCCCAAGTAATACGTTCTTCCTCCCATGATTGGTTAAAGGAGTGTAACGAAATTTGCGTGGTCAGACGGAAGAGCAGGCCTCATGGCCTGAGTCTCGCCACGTAAAATAAGGCAAATTCAATTCAATTCAATTCAATGTCATGGTCCCGAGATCGTGATAGTGTTGTGGGGCAACCTCTCAAAGAGTCCAGGAGAGCCAAAAGCAATGAGGAACAAAGGTGACTGGCTCTGACAGCCGTTGGCCCACGCCGGGATGCCTGGGAGAGTGCTGAGTTGACTTAGTCGAGCGGCGCTCTTACATTGACGGCAGTCATTCTCCTTGTGAGTCACCATAGACTAAGCTTATTTCTTCGTGGTAATGTACCGCGAACCACTTTATCCACAGTATATTCCATAAGAACTGACGGGGATTTTGACCCCCGGAATGATGAGACGGAACACGAGCACATGGACGGCTACGCGAAGGGACACCTCCAATGTATTAGTCGCATTCGGAATGACAGCTCGGCACATTCAGATCTGCATAGTTTAACTCGTTTTCCTTAGAACTTGGCTAAGTCGCGTGTCGAGAAAAATTGCGTGACTATGTCGTAGCGTAAAAGAAACGCCCTTCTCTTCCCCAATTCGTAGGTTGTTTTTTTTTTCGCTCCAAAACCTCCCTGTCCCTGTGTCTCTGTCTGTCCCTCTCGCTCTCGTAGCTACACCATTGGTTGCTACAAGGAATATCTTATGCAGGAAGCCTCCAGGGCCGACGCGTCAATGACGATCTCGAAGAATAGATACGAAGGCAGATATCGCAGTAAGAGGGTGAAGTCAGAGTACATGTTTGGAAGAGCCTTGATGAGACTAAACGAGTCGGTTAGTGGGTAGAAGGAAGCGATAACAGCAGGATATGAAGTTGCAGATAAGGAAGTGCACTGCCGATACAACTCGTAGTAGGAGTGTGCGGTTGACGGAAGTTGGGAGTGCACACGAGCATTATAACAATGCTTCATTGTCAAGTAGAATCGCTCAAATGCTTTTCACACTCAAAGCTCCGGCGATTAAGGTGTTGTTGTTGTATTGGTTTGCATTCATTTTAAATTTCCTTTTGTTAAAATTCTCATAAATTCAACAAGCATTTTTTATCGTGCATGTTATACTCGTGAGAAAACATAGGATTATTACTGCAGTTTATCTTGATGCAATTATACACTACGACTCATTAAATTTCGTGAAATGAATATGTATGTGTGGGTTTCATATAAACCTTGGAACAAAATTATTCTACTTTTTCGCCATTCATTAACAATTTTTCTTTGCTGTCACTCAACCCCCATTAACGAAATGGTTATTACATATAACTAGAATAACTTGGAAATCATAGTCTCCGATATTACTGAAGTTAATGACCGAGGTATGGTATTTTGAAGAGAGTTGAAAAATATGCAAGAAGGCCCAAGTTCAATTAATTAGTTCCTTGTGAAATTGAACATGATTTAAGTTAATTTCCTAAAAAGAGATCGTCAACTTTACGTTCATTTTAGCTAATATGGGACAGCGTTGTGAATACTACCACCTGACACCGACACCATATGTGGAGATCACTATGAGCTCATTAGAAAATAAATCAAATAGGTTTGTAAAAATTATATTCCATTAGAGGTTGGAGGAAAAACTCTTAATTCCTGCTTCAGTCATATCTACTCGTCCATCGACATCGCAGACCTTAAACGGCAAGTAATTATCGAAGTCAACCTACCGCTGCATCCATAGAACCTCTTACCATTCCGAATACATCAGTTGCATAAGGAGATAGAGCGGTAGCGTGCCTAATTGCATTTCAGCTTCTGGGGCATCGTAGACAGAGAGGTCCTATGTTCGAGTCCCTGGTCTTGCCTGAGCCTGGATGACAATTGTAATAGAGGTTGTCCTCATCAAATCCAAAACTATTTTCTCTGCGCGATTCCAAAAGGTTGCTGGAGCAGTTCGGTAAACAACGGGCCACGGAATTGTTAGGAACTTTTCATTCTTAACTCTATCCTTAGTCCCTGTTCAGGAACCTGCGATGGGCACATTTCCCACCCCCTTATTGTAGCCCATTTCCCATGATCTCGTAGGACTGTCGGTACTTCGGATGACGAATCACAGTCCCACCTAGGCTGCAGCGCCATCGCAGATAGAGAATTACGTAAGAGTCGGTGTGTGGCATGCGTGTCGCGATTCGTCGCGTCGCGCCCGCCGCGTCCTCGCCTCGCGGCGGAATTCTGGAGCAGCTAACAGTTAGCCCGGCCTCCTACTTGCTCAGTGCCCCAGGACCGGCGCAATAATTTCAGTCATTAGGGGGCCGTGAGCGCGCCGGCGCGGTCCGAGGGCTTTGTTTGGGGTCGCGTTCCCACTGATAACGTGGGAACCCTGTCTGAAGCTCATCGCGTAATGATGCGAGTTGCCGCGACTGTGTCGTCGGGCAGCACTGGACTGTCGAGGCTCGTGCTGTGGGGGAAATAATTGGGTCAGGTGCAGGCAGTTGATGGGATTTTGTTTCTGTGGAAGCGTCAACTGATATTTTATAATTCCAAGTACTGTATGGTCACTTAATCAGAATAGTTCATGGTTAATTTTTGTACCCAGTTCTCTAATTTACAATAATTTCGAAACTTTCTTCTCTTGCTTTACTTCGTGGAAAAGTAATTAAAACAACCGCTCGTGGCATGAATTTGAAATTAAACAGTACATCATTCCTTTCAGCATTATTTTCTAACTTTCAGTAAACTATTTTCATTTGATGCACTGGTTAAAGAATTACTTTTAATTTTTTTATCAGCACACATTTACTCGATTTGTACAATCGAAAATTAGTGTATTTCAGGAAAAAATAAAATAACGTTTCTTCATTTCTTCTGTAAAAAAATAGTCACACTAGTTATTTCATTATTTCAAGCAAAATTTTAATTTGGAGGAATACTAAAAATATATACCGATTGAATGTACATTACGAGTAGTATGTATTACCCAAGAAGAATATAGGGAAATTGTGTGTAAATCATATTAATAAATATGCTCTCGCTTTGATATATTGTCCCAAACCCCACTATTGTTAGAAACACTCTGGGGGTGAGTGTAAACAAACGAGTAAGTGGAGCTTCTGTTCATTTTTGTGGCGTTTTTAAGTTTCTGGACGCTTGTTTATTGGCCATTCATCGATTTGTGTTCAAATTTTGAGAACTGACTTACTACTCACTACTTACCTGAATGCTTTTGTTAACGTTCTCGTGTTGTAACAACTCTAGGCTACATTTCCAAACAATTTCACATCTATTCATCTCTCGAACCTCCATTCAATCTTCGTCAAAGAAGTGGATTTGCTTCGGAGTTTTTGCCGAGTCTTCTCTGACACGTGCTCTCGTGGTGTTGGGTCAACATCTCCCCTTTTCGGACCTCGTTAAGGCGAAACGGACCTGACACTTTCGTGAACATAAACAAGTCCATTATGTTTCGTGTTCTACTAGGAAGGAGCTGCTAGCCTTTCGAGAGAACCCCAAGGCGTACGTCGTTGTGAGGGAGCTTTAAACTACGTCACGTGCACAAGAAAAACTGAGTGCAATGGGTCACGCAGCTGGTCGCGAGAATTGTGAAGAGGAGCTTCTGCGTTGTAATTGAAGCGTGAATGTGTCATTTGCGTGAGGATAACTTTATTGCGTTGTTCAGTGTATGAATGAACGAAAGAACTTTAATTGAAGTTGTTGGTTCAAAATAATCATGTACTATGTATTGCCAGAAAGATACCATTACGAATTTGTGTGAAATATCTTTTACAAGTTATTCGGACAAAAGAAAAAGATGCAGTCCATGTGGCAGAATTTTGCTTGAAAGACGCATGTTTTTGTCACAGAGAATTTTGAAGTGACTCGACTAAATTAGATGCGGTCTTTTGCGAATTTCATCGTACGGCTTGAAAAATAGGAATGCAGGACAAATTCATGATATTTCCGAAGACCAGGTTATTAAGGATGGTTTCTGATACTTATCTAAACTAATTTTATTGTGTTTCGAGTACAGTAATTTTGAATACAATTTTAAGAAAACGTATACAGAATGCAATTCGTATATTCTTGTATTATAGAATTAGTCACTTGAACAATATGAAAAACCGGTGAAGTGGTGTTTAGAGACTCCTAAGATATGGAATAGTAGTTTTATACCTACCCAATATTAGCCCGCATACCCTTACTCAAAAAACAAGTTGTTCATTCGAAACATAACCTGTTGTAGGTAGCTCGATAAAAGACTCATCAGCCCCCGCTTCCGCGTCGTAATTCAATGTCCTGCGAGAAAGTGGATTTTGATGAAGCGTGCAGAGGGTGATCAGATCGGGTGACGACAGCAAGAGAGCAGGCGAGGGAGGCTGAAAGGGTGAGTTGGGGAGGGTGAGAAGGGAGGTGACAGACGCGTCGGAACCGTAATAGGCTGTCCGACAGGCAATCCTGGAGGGATTGTCGATTTGGGAGTAGAGGGTTGGGCTGAAAGTTATAAAATCTTCTTCTTCTTCTTTATTATTATTATTATTTATTATTATTATTATTATTATTATTTTTATTATTATTTTTATTATTATTATTTTTATTATTATTATTATTATTATTATTATTATGAAAATTATGCTAATTCCAATGTTCTAAACTAGTTTTTGATGTCGTTGTAGTCGACGACGTCGTAATGGTTTCCGCCACTATGTATCCATATGCTCATTCTCGACATTCGCTGCTCTAGAAATTAATTTGCGTTGGCTGGACTGCAGTTTTTTATTTCGCATCACTACTCTGAGATTCGCAATAAGTACGTCAAAAAACCGTCGAAAACCACATTAATTTTTAGGTTTCGGATATTCCCGGTATAAATATCGGTGCTGTTGAATGGATATTGTGAGGACAAAACCAGAACAATATCGGTTTAAGGAAAACTCCATCAAATGATTTTCTTTAGGCACTTACCAACATAACTATTACGAGTCTTTTGCTGTTCCGTAGTATTATTTTCAAGAACTGTTTTCTGAATTAAAGACAACAATTAAATAATTGTAGGATTTAAGCTTGTGGTAAAACAATTTCCAATTCGAAATGTCGATTCTTCGGGTTGAAAACGGATACTTACTTAGCTTTGTGAAAATTAATTTCCAACTTCCAAACATTTTAATGAATATTCAAAATGGTTTACTTTCAGCTACTTCAACCATGGTTAACAAAATTTGTCGAGACAATGCTGAGTGATATTGGCTCGCAGTAGAATTATTTATTACATAAATGCGTACTGACTTTAGTGCTTTCAGATTTTCGAAAGTACGTACTTGGTTTAAATTGAGGACGGAATGTCATTCGGGTGTTTACTTTTTTACTCCTAAAAAAGTCTCCAAGATTACTATCCTCTTCGTAATCTAAAAATTGTGAATTAATACTCTTGTAAAAATTAAGAATCGCCGAGAAATTAGTATAGGTTGTTTGTACGGTCTGATGTTTGACTTTTCCGGTCCGTGTACTACTATTCGAAGAAATGCGACGAAAAATTGAAAGTTTATCTGAAGGAAAGAACAGGAATTTTGTTTCCTTGTTGTGAACATGAAACCATACGTGGGGTTACTATCACAGGAATATAGTAATTCATGGAAAAGAAGGTTGGAAAGGTCTTCCACGAATGGTTTTGAATGCTGAAGATCAGACGATATTATCTAATAAATCTGTTCCATATTGAATTGACCTTATAAGTATTACGTATTAATTTCTGTATTCCAAACATTAATTACAAACCCAGTTCTTATATCTAGAAAGCCTTTGTAAAGACAGAAAGTTAAAGATGAATTGTCAAATACCTCACGCTACATCCGACGTCTTTTCGTTGTAGGGAACATAATCGTGCAATTTGGTGTAGGGAATAGTTTTTAGTAAGAGCAAATGTCTGTGAAAGGAGTACGTTATTGATAGTTAAATGGTAAATGGTGTTGGTTTGACATCCCACAATATGCGTCTAATTTACGAACTGTTAATTAGTTTATTCAAGTATACAAAATAGCAAATTAAAAGTTGATTTAATTACTGTCATTGATGTGAAACAATTTTGAACTGTGTTACTATTTTCAGTTTCTCGACTTCTGCCAAGAAATGCGCGAAGAACATTGGCGACTAGTTTAGAGAGTAAACAATGTGTCATTGCCCCTAATTACAATCTGGAAGTTACGCGAGTTCAACCTCGTGAAAAAAAAACAACAACAAAGCAACAAAAGCTTTTTGCAACTCTTGAGATTTTGAAGGCCTCTACTATAGGATTTGTATCAAAATCTTGGCAGATAATGTTTTGGCAACAAATGTCACTGCTTAAAAAAATCTATTATGGAAGGTGGTAGTTCGCTATTTCTTCTATTCCTGTGAGACGCACATTTATGTACCGGACCGGCATATTGCATCATATCAAAACGAATGGTCTTGACTCTTATCATTACAAAAACTTCCGTTATAAAAATGCTATATCTATATTTTGCTCTTCCGACCAACGCAGATCACGAAATTGTGTCTAATTATTACCTTTCAAGGAAAAGGTTAGTGCCATCCCGTCAAACCAGTGAAATATTCCGTGTTGCCTTCATTGGAATTCCTACTGCTTTAAGAATAACATCGAGGACTGCAGCTACGAATAGAGACGCGAGTACACAAGCCTTTCACTCCCTCCGCCCGGTGCAGCGGCAAGTCGAGGAGGTGGGCGTTTCCTTGGCCAGGGGTATGCAGGGGCGTAGTGCAGTGAGAGTGAATGGGAGAATAAATGGTTATGCATGTGCGTTGTGTATTATGTGGTGAGTATGAATGATGCGTGAATGAAAAAACAATACCAAGAAACAAATGAACGATCGTTACTTAATATTAATTTTTTTAAAAGTTAGGTGTGCCAAAGTGCTACATAATAGCTGATAAATTAGATTTAAGCCAAAATTAAGTTAGTTTTAGTTATTAAGGAAAAGCCCTCCCCCCTCCCACCAACACACACTTCTCGCTGCTTAAGCCGTAAGACAGCAGCACAACGTACCCAAATCACGAAAATAAATTGCCGCCTCCACGGGAGCGCTGTGCAGGGGAAATGCAGAACAAAAAAGGGATCTGCAGGCCCTCGCTCATCGAATGGGACTGTACCGCATCTTCCTACTTCCTGAGGGGCTCGGAAAGTGGGGCAGCACCGCGACTAGGCAACGCCGCCCGGCCGGCGCGGGCGCCCGGCCCCGCCCCGCCCCTCTCTCAGCGTTCCGGGGGTGCGTGCCGCCTGCGGCCCGGGGCGCCGCGCGGGCGTGGACCTGCATCCCCCGGGACGCGCAGAGGGGCGCAGCCCGATGCCAGGCGGGCGAAAGCGCTTTCGGGCAAACAAGAGCATGGTTCGGGCACGTTCAGTCAAGTCGAACAGTGTGTTACGTTTCGAGTGTAATGTGAGTGCAGTGAGAGTGAATGGGATGTCCGAATGATTATGTGTATAATGAAATAAGTATGAATGATGTGGTGATGTGGGAATGAAATGGTGATGATGTGGGAATGAATCCCTAATACTATGTACTGTTCTTGCTTCTTTCTTGATACATTTTTGTTTCGAGTTCTGCATGTCCAAATCAATGGGTTAACTATACTATTAGATTCAGCCGACATTAAATTGACTTTACTTAGTTTTGAAGAAAAGCATCCCTATTAGCTGATTAAACTGTAAGGCAGCAGCATACTGTACATCAAATCAAGAAAACAAATTCTCGCCTTCTCAGGGATACTATGGAGGGGAAATATATTGAAGAAAAAGGGTAGTTAGTGGAAACCCGTCAAAATGTACACGGTTTACACTCGCTGATTTTCGTGCTAAAAGCACTCGAAACACACATGTTAAAAATGAGCCATATTCGCTTTATGAAACAGTAGTATAACCATAGAGCAAGGAAGAAACTGCTTTCTCTACGTTATAACCTCATATTCGCAATCTTGCACGCGACCGCTATTATTGGATCCATTGCAACTCTGACGACTAAACGAAGTAATGAATATGACGGCAAATAACGTTCTTTATTCATTTTAACATATTAATATACTTTATATTATTTTACCAGTTTTATTGCCAGTGACGTTGTGATAATACTCCCTGCCTTTCAATTCAGAAAAAGCCGCGAAATTGGTTTGTGTAAATAACTCAAACATGTTTCTAAATCCACTTTTTGTGTTTTATATGTACGTACGTTTATGAAATGCTTTTCTTGACCTTGAGCAGGAAACTGACATTATGGCATGCTTACTCATTCAATGCATTCAGTTGGACGTCACTGTTCTCACAACTCAGAAATGCAGGGAAAGACAGTGACATAACGCCCAGAGCACAATAGAATTGTGTCATTGCGGATCAGTTTAGCTGCGTTCACCGAGATTGTGCAATGTGCACCCAGTCCGAAAGTCACTTTAGTTAAGAACATTCATCTTGTTTACGCTAAATTTGTCGTTCGGTTTTGAAATTATAAGATTAGAATACTCAATATTTGCAATATCTTCACAACGCTTTTCGTGCATGTTTATAATATTTCGGTTCAGGTTTCACAATATCGTGGTGAAGAAGGCAACTCTTGTAAGTGAAAACAATCGCCGTGGCTGCCAGTCGACATTGCTAAAAATTGGAAATTTTGACCTGTTAAAATGGCGATTGGGGGCGTAGGGTGCGAGTGACTGCGGTTGGGACCTCCAAAAGCAACCCCTGGCACGCACCCTCGGCCACGTGTGGCAGCTGCCTGCCTGCACCGCCTTCCTGTCCGCCCGCCCGCCCGCCTGCTGCAGAGGATTCGAAGAAGAGGGTGCGCGGGCGGTGCCTCGGACTGGGGGGAGGTAGCGGAGATGGGAAGAGGGAGGGTTTATGTGGGGGATGGGGGCGCAAGGGACTAGGGCGAAGGGGGCGGGGCAGGGTGCAGAGCCAAACGGCCCGGAAAACGGAGCTTCTTGCACGTGAGGGGCGACGCCCACGCGTCTGTTGGCGACAGCAGGAGGCGAGACACGCGGCGGGTGGGTGAGCGCTCTGGCATTTGAGTCCATGCGTTGGATATCGGTACCAAAAACAGAAGGGAGTTTCTCCATGGCATTGCGTAGAGCAATCGCCTACAATCTTGATCCAGATGCACAAATGTGCGAAACTCAAACTGCGCATGCGCAGAAGATCAATAATGCTGTTGACAGTTCTTTGCCGTGAAAACCCTCCTTAAAACGAACTTTCGTAGGCTATGGTATTGGACCTCGAGAATCGATAGTTTCAATCTATACATTGGTTTCGGTACCGTACTGTATGATGTACTACGTTCATATTAAAGTAAGGAAATTTTATGCATTTGTTTCTCAGTCTTGAAGTGCAAGGTATTTTATTGTTTGTATTGTAGTATTTTCCATGTTTATATAAAAGTTCATGTCAACTGACGGAAAGCAGGGCCAATATTGCAAAATGCGTAGCTATATGAACGGCTGAATGAGAAGGACCCATTTTGTAACGATCGGTTTAATCAGTTTACTGTCATAAGAATTTAATTTCTTTGATTCCCATAGTGCAGTGAATCACGATATTATCTATCAGAATGTTTTTGTTGAAATTGGATTATTACCAGTACTCGGAATATCGAAAACAAAAGAATCTGTTTACAGTACTGTAACCCGCGCTTATTTGAGTGAAATGCAATTTGTGAAGTTACTCAGAAATTCTGATTTTTCATCTGTATCCCTGTTGTTGAGTGAGTGTGTGTCGCTGACGACAAAATGGAATCCAACTCCTGAAGTTCATTCATTCACCATCAATCATTTTCGTCCCAATAGATTCGAATCAATTTCACAGAAAGATAAGAAAGGGAAATATACTTCAAAGGAGGGGCTTGTTTTTGAAAAGGGAAATGTATTATAACTGAATAAATGTTAAATTTTAAAATTGGCTAATGTTAAACAGAAAATAAATGACGCTTAAATAATATTGAGACTAAAAGAAAACATGGTTGTAGTAATTACGCATTTCAGATTTGACTTTTTGTGATAATTCTTCCCAACATGATTCCCTGCCTCAGATGATAACTCCTGTTTTCATTGAAATCAGGGTAATATTCTTGCAAGTTGCGAAAAGGATGTTTGTATCAATAATTGATGACAAGATACGAACGTGGGAAAAGCGTACACATTTCGCGTTTCCGAATCTCTCTGCGGCGAATTTGGGGTCGTGTGAAGGATGCCGGATTATCAATTTGGGCCAAGACAACTCGACCGGTACTGTTTGCTCCGCACGCAAACCAACGAAAGCTTCCTTCCTGTTTACAAGTGAGCTCAGTGATTTGCCTTTCTATGAGTGGGTCTTCGCGGAAGTAGTGGCTTGCGACTGGAAGTTAAAATTTATTATCCAGTAGAGGAAAAATGTAAAGTTAATATATTAGTTGGTAAAACAAAGTCCTTCATTGTCATTTCTTACGCAACATAATGAAAGAAGTAACTTAATTAGCATTTCTTCTATAAGACCAAGTGGATTGCCAAGAAAATATTTTTTTAAAAAGGAGACAAAATTTATCGTTTAGCTTTCGAAAAACTTCATCAACATTAATGGGAGATATATCGAGTTTTTATATTAATATTATCTCATGTATAATAGTTGCAACTAATAGCAAAAAGAAAGAATAGTATCAAGTCATATTTCATTGCGAAATATTCTTCTCGAATGAATTGTTCGGGAGTATTGTCCCGTGATACACAAGTGAAGCCTTCCTTTTGCGGGAGCTCTACAGAAGTTTCTTAGGGACGGACATGGCCGTAACTTAGGAGACGATGTACAGCAGAGAGGCGAACTCCAGGGCTCTTGATCTAAATTCGCGAGTTCTACATGTGCGCCGCTTTTGCGTTAAATACTGTGAAATAGCATTTTGGCTACTTTGAACTTCTCGCTCGGTGATTATCTGGAGTAAACCGGTTTCAGAGGAATAAAGAGAAAGAAGAAAAACAAAACAAAGAAAAGGAAGAAAACTACGAGAAAGAAAAAGAGAACCATCGGAGTTTGTAGTTAATGATTCACATGGACTTATCAATCTGACGTAGTAACCCACCTTGCTCCTAGGAAATGGATGTAACGGTTTCCTCAGAAATCGGACACATTCTATGGTTTATTTTAGGATTCATTTATAGGTGTATAAGAAATTAAATAAAGGTTGCTTGAGAACATGATTTCGTATCAAGAACTTGCCGCGTTTCTCATGAAGGCGCGTCTGTAAGCTTCGAGCCCGGACAGCGTGAAACAGTAGGCTACTTTGTAGCTCAGGGAAGAGTGCATTCGTACTGAATTTATGGATTGATTATGAACTCAATACTACCAACGGAAATATGTTCATGTAATCGCATTTAATTTTGTTTGCTAAATAAAAATAAATGAATTGGCAGCTTAGCAAAGAAAGTCGTTGGAGGCACCTGAGTCTGTTGGAAACGGGGGCCCTTCGCTTGCCTCGGGCCCCCGTCGGGGTATTGTGCCTACGGTACAGTCACCCTCGCCCCCAAGCGGGATGATGCAACATTACAACTCGTGAACGCACATTTGAATTGACAGTTCCAAAAAAGGCTGACCTTGATCCTTTGTAATCGTCGTAGGTTTTAGCATCACATCCCACCACTCGCAAAACTGCCGGATTTTTTTCTGGATTTTGGAGATAGTACCATTTCTGCAGACAGGTCAGCCAGTTGCCCGGCAACTCAAGAGGAGTGGGGTCAAGATAGGGAACGGAGTAACGCACAATCCGTGACCCAAGAGAGTTTTAGCACCACGCGTAAGGTAGCGGCGCTATGTACTAACAGTCACGTGACATACCTTGAAGTTATTACTTCTTACCCTAGGACTAAAGTACGACCTTCGTAAACAGTGCAGATCTATAGGAGTCTCTATGGTCGCCTCACAAAGAGCAAAATGGCCGCAATTAATCGTAATCAGCATTCACAACTCTGGCAAGAATTAACGGAAGATGTTGGAAAGGTGACGGGTACGAAATTTGTGAAAAAGAAGTTGCGATCATATCTTCGTGATAGGTTATGTCTTATGCTCACAGCGAACTCTTGTTATTAGGTAGTCCCTACATTCTCTATTGTATATTCATCGCGCAGGGTAGAAAATCTAAAAACCACATGCATAATGTACTTTTGTCTCGTACCATGGCTCAAATGTCCTATCAATTGCTTACTCTTTGATAAAGTATGCAACTTCTTTGTTCAAAGCTTGAAATGCTATTTTACTTATAATGCAGTTGATAAATCTCGTTCGTTTGATGTTCCTTACGACCCTGTAAACTCGTTAGTCACGTGATCAATAGAGATTAAGGACGTCTCCTTATCCATAACGCTAAAACTCGGCTATATATGGTGTTGCACCAGCATCTCCCTGAACATGATGGGAGGCAACCACAGAAACAATCAGCGCAGCCGCCCCTGGAACACTCGTACAGACTGTGATTAGTTTGATCCATCTTCGTCAGGATAGAAACTTGGCTACCGTCAGGACTCGAGCCTGGAAGCTCATGGTCCGCGAAGATTGAGTTGCGTACTCCCAACTCCATGCGCTTGCACACAGTAAGAGCATAGCTTCTATTTACAAAGTGCAACCCCGGAAGACGTGTTGATTTGGAGAGCCATTAATACTCCTGTAATGTAGGCACTCAAACTTTGACTTAATTGTTGTTTTCTACTCTTAGTCGTGAGACCATCGTCTTGTGGGAATAATTCTTGAATTGCTGACCCCCCAGCTTTATCTTCCTGCTCATTCTACCTATAGGTCATTATACTACCAGGTGTACAATAAATGTACCGCGGAGAGTGTTCATTACTTCTACAGAATGTTCAATGTAAACTACATAATTCTGAACGAATGCTTTATCTTTTAATTTTCTTCAATATGAATTTTGTTTTGTGTTTGCTGTTAAATGTGTGCTTCAAACTGATATTTTTTTTTCTTCTTTCAGGTGAGTGCTAGCATAATTTCCTGCAGCGAAAGTTGTGTAAAACGATGCGGTGGTGAGTAATTGGATACATCTGAAAAGGATCGCGATACCAATGCATTTATGAGGTATGAGTGTATTGTTCTGCGGTTACCTGGTATTCGAAGTTCCTGATGGACAATGTGAATCTATTTACAAACAGTACACTTTATGTATCAGTCGTCGTGAATTGTTTTCGTCAATTTCGAAATATCCGCTTGTAATTAAATTATTTCTTTTGTACGAAATTTACGAAGATACTTGAATGTTATGAAAATTTCACGGAGTGTTTGTTGGTTTACAATTTACCTTTTAGTTTCATTACAGATCCTCGAAGTAGGCCTAATTCAATATCAGAACCTTTGTCGAATGATTTCTTGACCTTTCGAACTAGTGGTGGTGCACTCTTTTTGTAACTGAATATCTTATAGCAGATGTACTCTACAATGTAACACATTTCTTTCGGAGAATTTGTCAATAAAAATCTGAATCTTGACTTCGACTTCCTCCTCCATCTGCGGAAAGCGACACCCACCGTAACGGCCAGGGACTGTACGGGCGGGGACCGCGTCCCAAGAATTCTCCCCGCGGAGAGCCTATCGCCGGCACACAGGAGGGGGTGGCGGGAGGCTTGGGAAAATCCAGAGCGTCGCGTCGGTCGCAGGGGATTGGAGTGGAGGGAGGTGGGTTCGCAGGGCGTCGGTCCGTTGGGTCGTCCTGGGAGGCTGGGCCGGGAAGTGCTGGCCCTGGCGTCGTCCCTTAGCCCCCCTTCCCCCCTAGAGTGTATATGCGTCATATTTAGGATTTTCGGAAGAGCTGTTTCCTGGGAAGCAGGAAATCCGATAACAAAATATTTCCCGGGTACAGTCAGGATCTCCACGTCCGTGAGGTGCTTTGGACTAAGCTTGAATATTTATTGAACATTCATTTCCTTGATTGGTGCTTTAATTGAATAGCTCAAATTATTACAATGATGGTAATGAAATAAAGAATCGTTAAGTAGTACAGATGTTTTCTGACAGGTTAGGATCGGTTATCTGTGAAGTAAGTCGTACAATTAGGGTTGGCTAGGCTGGCTAAAATGTACAATTTTTTTTAGTCCTGTGAATTGCAAATCCAAAATACACTTCTATCTTCAAAGGAAAGTAATATGCAATTTCAACGAGGATTGTTTTGGAAGGTCAAACTGCATTAGCGATTCAGGATATATATATATATATATATATATATATATATATATATATATATATATATATATATATATATATATAGCCGGGTTAGCATTTTAAAGGGACCAAAACACGAACAAACTGCGATTCCAAGCCTGACTTACCACGTTTTTATTATGTCACAGTATTTTCGCCCTATGGGTAACTAATGAAACTGGACGCAGTGGCGACGTATTTACAACTGGCTAATCAAGTGAGGCTCGTCCAGAGGTGCATGGCTAATTCAGTCACTTGGACCTTGCAAACTTGTAATCTCCAGTCGCAATTTTTTCTACGGTGGAACAACCTATGGGAACAATTTGCCGGCAAGTTGACAACCGATGCGAGCTAAATTTGGTTGTAGATGGGCCTCTTTAGAAAACCGCTGTGAGGCGACGTGCTGTGTTGTGCTGTGCTGTGTTGTGTTGTGTTGTGCTGTGTTGTGCTGTGTTGTGTTGTGCTGTGTTGTGTTGTGCTTGTGTTGTGCTGTTGTGTTGTGCTTGTGTTGTGCTGTCTTGTGTTGTGCTGTCTTGTGTTGTGCTGTCTTGTGTTGTGCTGTCTTGTGTTGTGCTGTCTTGTGTTGTGCTGTCTTGTGTTGTGCTGTCTTGTGTTGTGCTGTCTTGTGTTGTGCTGTCTTGTGTTGTGCTGTCTTGTGTTGTGCTGTCTTGTGTTGTGCTGTCTTGTGTTGTGCTGTCTTGTGTTGTGCTGTCTTGTGTTGTGCTGTCTTGTGTTGTGCTGTCTCGTGTTGTGCTGTCTCGTGTTGTGCTGTCTTGTGTTGTGCTGTCTTGTGTTGTGCTGTCTTGTGCTGTGCTGTCTTGTGCTGTGCTGTCTTGTGCTGTGCTGTCTTGTGCTGTGCTGTCTTGTGCTGTGCTGTCTTGTGCTGTGCTGTCTTGTGCTGTGCTGTGCTGTGCTGTGCTGGCGTGGCAAAAGACGTGGGCGCGGGCGGAATGCGGTTCCGGTAGCACATCAGATAGCGACCGCAGCGACACAGCTGGAGGCCGCTTTACGACTGGAGAAGACGGACGAGGGCTAAGCGATGATCGGAGCGGGAGCAGGGGAGATGGTGTTCACGACCTGAAAAGAGTATGGGTCAATTTCGTAATTGGGCAACAAGGGTGAACGCACTGGAAAGCAAACGTGTGCATCTATCGGCTCGAGATTTCCTGTCAATGATGCACATTAACTAGCCGTTTACAAGACACATGACCTTCATCATCGCTGAACTACTGATGATCAGTGGAGGATCTCTTTCCAATACTTTTTTTTAACATTCCACTGAATTTATTGAAAACTGTTACCATCTTGTCGCATAACATTCTTAACGAATATTCCGATTGTGGATATTTGTTTTATATTTCAATAGATATTAGTTTTATAATAGCTTTTGTTACCTCTGAAATATTTAAGGAGAGGTTCATATATAATCACCCTCCCGCTTTAAATACTTGCGGAATCCGCCTGTGTTCATAGTCTCCACTATCATCTTTGATCACGTCTACAGTGAAAAGTAAATGCAGCCCTCAACCGTTGTCACCTGCTATGAAGAGGAGATGTCAATAGCTAGTAAGACGCCACCGTCGCCTTGGCTGCATAATACACATGCCACTCAGCATTTAATAAGATGCGATTAGGTTCCTCAAAACTGAACACAATTTAAAGTTTCTTTACATAGCGGAGTCGCGATTAATGGTGTCAGCGGCAGACTCTCCGTGGCCAGCAGCGCCGCCTTCCCCCTTACACACATACGCACGCACGCACGCGCGCGCACACACACACACACACACGTGCGGCCGCCGCGGGCAAAAAACAGCCGCTCGTCGGCACGCGCTCCGTACGGTAGTGAGCTTGAAGAGCAGCTCACTCAGCGCCACTGGCTGCCGGGGGGGGGAGGGGGTTACCTGATCCAACGCGTGGTATGGAAATGGGATGTAACGGGAGTCTTCGGTCACTGCTTGTGTGTAACTTACATTCTATTATGTTCTCAAGAAATGGGATCGGTTTTTTATATCCCATCCATTTCGTAATCAAAGTCTCAGCCATAACAATTTATTTAATAATATGATTTGCCTACGTAATTGAATGTGTGAGGTAATAGTTTGTTGTGTCGGCAATGAAAAAGGAAGAATCGTGTCAGAAATTCACGGCAGGGGGTTAATGCACATCCTCTGTTATTTCACTAAACAAAGAAACCAAAAATCGATTATGGCTCAACCGTGCAAACCCGTTATGCCCAACTTTCGACTTTTAACAGGTGTCAAAATTAAACTCGCCATATCTTTTTCGTCTTTCATTCGGGTTATGGAATTAGTGTGACAAATTAAAGAAATTGTTTTTTAACAAAACTGTCAAGGTCTCCTAGTTTGAGTTACCATTAGAAAATATGTTTTCACTGGTCTACATCAACAGTTATTACGAAATATGTAAGAAAACTCTGCTTGCAAGGGTGCTCTTGCAAACGGAATTCTATAATGACCAACATAGGCAATATATTTCAATGCGATAATGCTGCGAGTTTACAGTAGTTTCATGACGGAGAATACAAAAACGATTCATTATTTGCCATACCGGATCTTCTTATGTGGCTCTTTTCTCTCCGATTCTCGTCTTCTTGGGCATGTTGGAATGGGTGATGGAAATTCCCTTTATTTCGTGAATGAAAACTCATCGTTTAAGAAGCGAGGAAAATGCGAAATCTCTATCGGGAACCTATTTTTTTCTGGACAAAATCCGTAGGTTGGAAAAGGCTATGAAACGGCAATGTCTAACCGCAGTGGGTCACCTCGCTAGATAATGCGTTTTTTTCTATTCTAAAATGTATAATAGAATACGCATTCTAATAGGTCGATCACGGCTGCACACAAAGACATCGTCTTCTCCGCTTCCCCCCTTCGACATTCGACGTCTTCGACTTCAATCGACAACGCGGAAAGCGAATAGGTGCGTGCCGCGATCCAGCCAGCCTCTTCTTTTTTGGGGGGTGTTTTCGTCTGTCGCCGCCCCGGCGCCGCGCCGCCTTGCAGCTGCCTCGCCGACAACCCGACGCCACCACCGCCGGTTCACCACCACCACCTCAACTTCTACCATCGCTGGTACACCACCACCACCGCTACTGCCATCGCTGCTACCACCGCCACTACTACCATCGCTGCTACCACCACCGCTGCTACTACCATCGCTGCTACCACCACCACCACCGCTGCTACTACCATCGCTGCTACCACCACCACCACCACCGCTGCTACTACCATCGCTGCTACCACCACCACCACCACCGCTGCTACTACCATCGCTGCTACCACCACCACCGCCGCTACTACCATCGCTGCTACCACCACCACCACCACCACCACCACCACCACCATCACCGCCGCCGCCACTACAACCGCCAGTACCAACAAACTGTAACCGCCAACAGATAGTCGGTCTCAAACATCGCCCTTGAGCCATCACTATGCTGCCCGCCCTGCGCCATTAGAGGCCTCCGGGACCCGCGCCGGTTGGCCCGCCTACCTGCCCGACCCACCGATGGTTTATATTTCGGAGACAGCAGCCCCCGATAAGAGCGCCCCTTGCAGAAACATCTGAGAGCTGCGCAGGCTGTGGCCCGAGATGCTTTTAGAGGCCCCGACTGCAGCTGCTGCTCCGCGTTCTCTGCCCGACGCGGCGGTGGGGAAATTCCACACAAATGCTCTGGTCGCGTCATTGGCGTTCATTAAAGTGCATTTTTTCTGTGAAAGGCTGGTCAGAGAACAAGACTCATAGTAAATATATTTCAATGCGTGGGAAATTCAGGCGTTTAGTACCTATATTATTGTGGAAAATACAAAAAAAACAATAGCAGCCAGAGAAATGATCTTGAGATATTACAGAAAACAAGGCTAAAGTCATGCTTAAAGTCTTGAGGATAGTAAACTATAACAATGCAATGGAGATGAAAATTTTCATAAATCATTGCAAAGACACAAATTATTCTTCATTTACAGAAAGAGTTAATTTGGATTTTCTGGAGATACATCTTGACAGCTTCCTGCATAGAAAGAAAATTGCTAGTAACGCAATTTTCTTTTGTGATCGACAACCTTTGGTGGATTTACCCCTCATATAATTATAAACATAGTATAATACATTCACCAGTGTAAATTAAACTGCGATTACAACTATTTCAGGCAAATATAGACAAGATACTGACGGATGACCATTGAAAACTGAAACATTGAAAAACAGTTGGCAGTGACAACTGATTTACCACTTCGCAGAGCAGTGAATTGGTATGCAGAGGCGTGGTGTATTTGAAGAAGTCCCAAGAGTGTGCTTTATTGGATGAGAGGCGTCTCTGCGCAGCCTGCGTCGCATGCGGACACTTTAATCTGGCCAGTCTCGTTCCCAGGGTCTGTCGCATTGCATCGTGTTGCGTCGCGTCGCGTCGCGTCGCGTCGCGTCTTGTGTCGCGCTGAGAGGTGTCCCTGAAGACTTCCAGCCGCCTCCGCGTCCCAGATCCGCAGGGAGGCTGGGACAAGGTCTGGCAGAGGGTGGGACACCTTCGGGAACGGAAGAACACACACAACAAAAAAAAACCTACGTAAAAAAATATTATGTTTTTGGCCATGAGTGGTTGGCTTTTCAAATGCAAATAATTTGAATAAAAGGCGATATCATTGCGAACATTTTTTTTATATTGGCTGCTCTCGATCTGTTTCGAAGGTAGAAATTCGATTGTTAGTAATAAAAAAATGTCGGCTATGACAACGCCTTTTATTCGCATGCTGCGTACAGAATATTCCGTTTCCAAACCATGGCTGACCAGAAACACTCAGTGCAATTAGTAATATCGCTGCTCTTCAATTCCCCATTGCGTAGGTAAAGGAGACAATCGTTGCCAATTGCGCGTGCGGGACTGTTGTTTTACAAGCGTTCAAGAAGTTGTTATTCTATGATTAATTAATTAAAAATAAATACGACAGGGAAATATATTTTCCTATAATATCCACATATGCAGGGCTCTGTCATTGTATAATGTATTTTAGAAACAGACCTTTCCGACATCCCTTAAAGATCTTGGCCATGAACGGAAGTTTCCTGAACGACCAGCGACAACAGACGTAGGATCCAACCGCCCGAATTGGTTCTGTCCTTGCTTCGAAAGCAGCGCGGCGATTCTTTCTCTGTCCGGGCGGGCGACCGTGTCGGGCGGCGTAACCTCCAGCCATCGCCGGGGCGAGGGTGCGGGGTGCGGTCCCGCCCGCAGTCTCCAGATGGCGCCGTGATGTATGGCCGTCGATTCCGTGCCCACCCCCCTCAAAAGCTCCGCGAGCCGCAGGCATTAAATCTTCCCGCGGGCCACCGGCGCCACCGACAGCTAACGGACCCGCCACCTCCCCGAGAGCCAGCCGCGGACGCGCGGGCTGTTGCGTTTTGGGGCCAGTGGCTGCAACCGACCGAAGACTATAGCGGGATGTGTGGATGATTTTCCGGGATACTTGAAGGACTACATCTCATATCTGCATTAATGATGAGATATAACTTGGGTCTTTATTAAAACTCTGATGCACACTAATTTTTTGTTGCTGTCATTCCTTTCATGTTTCTACCCACGACTCTTCGATATCTCTCTCGATGTATTCGTTTTGCCTACAAACTTCATTGTAAACTGGACATGAATTGGTTGGTTTCAGTTGAGCCACGTCTTCAAAAAATTAATATTGGGTTCGCAATTTAATTTCCTTGAAGCAGGGGTTCTTTCACGCGCTTCTAGAACCGTCGGCGCACGGCGACCGGATGAAAAAGTAAAACTTGTGAAACTAATTTAGCGTTCCCTTCTTACGTTACATATGAGGAAGTCTTTATTAAATTTCATGATACTGTTGTGTTGAAATTGAATTCATCGTAAGACAGTATTGGAAATTTCATAGAATGCCCCTGTAACATTCGCTTTTCTTGTTTGTTTGACTCGTTTGCCTCCTTTTCCCAGACTCTGTTCTTTGTTCCTCGTCACTCCTTTTCGCCTCCTCTTGTACCTACTATTTTTATTTTTATTTACCCTATTTTCTTGTATCTATTACGTTCTGGAAATTATTTTTCGTAATCATATACTGTTATATTCCTTTCAAGAAGTAAATTTCATTCACCAGTCTGTCTTACTTTACAAAAATCCTGTTTTCTTAACAATGTAGTAGTATGCCCTTCCCTAACCTCTCAAACAAAGGCGGCCTCAGCCACGGGACCAAGGCTGGCGCGGTTCGGGCTGTGCTGCGCAGAGGGGCCCCAATATGGGTCAGGGCAGGCCCGGGGGGCGGGGCTGGCGGAGCCGGCGAATTTGCTGTGCGCCGCGCAGGCGGCGGCGGCGGCGGCAGCAGCAGCAGCAGCAGCAGCCGGAGAGATTTACGCGCGGGCGATACGGGTCAGGGAGAAGGCAAGCGGTGCCGAAGACCAGGACGTCCCCCCTCCCCCTCTACCGTCCAGCCCCATGCGACGACCGTCGGCAAGCGGGAATGTTTGCGGGAGGACGGCGGAGGAAAAGAGAGTTCGTTGTAATCAGGGCCCCATTCAGGTGAGCGGCGCTTCCACTCGTTTGGCAGGCGTGGACCTGGGCTGTGAACTAATGCGCCGGAGACCCTCGTGCCAGGTTTTCGCTCCTTCCGCCTCTACCTCAGAGCTGGGTTAAAATTCTGTTTCGACTGACGCTGCCTCGGAGTGGATAAACAAATCTATGTACTATCGAAAACAACGTGCGAAAGAAAACCCTCGTGTATATATATATATATATATATATATATATATATATATATATATATATATATATATATATATATATATATATATATATATATATATATATATATCTATATATATATTTGGCCGTTGTGGATTGTGATACCCCTCCCCTCAGTTATTGAAACAGTAGAAGTTGTACAATCTCATTTCAGAACTTTGTACTTCAGTCTGTTCAAGTATTTTCGTACACCGATATTTATTTCTTTATACGTCTTACATTTATCATATTAAGTTACAAAAACACGATACAACTTATTTACATAAACGTTTTACAAAATCCCAACAATGTCGTTACTATGTCTTATTTATTCTGAAAGATCACTCGATATCATATTTTTTATTTGTCAGGCTCTAGAAGTTTTCTTGCAATTTGTTACGCACATGTTGGTGTTATATGCCATCAAAGGACGTATTCACAAATATAGAAACTGGTCACGTAATTTATTACCATGCGAGTGGCGAAAAAGATTCACGGCACAGAGCTGGTCTTTGTGTGAATCGTGACCCTGATGGGTCAAACCCAAGTCTTGTCAGCAATGGCAGTGAGCTGGAACAAAATTGCCATAATTTGAAATGGGCTGTTATGATATGATGTGAAATTATGTTATTAATATTTTCGTAATAATAAAGATGCTCCCTAGTTGCTCAATACTAGCGGGAGACTTTTTTCGCTTTTTTTCCTTATGGCAATCGGAACTCTGGCTTTCCAGATTCAACTCAAGTCTTTCGGTTCTGATTTGTCTTGTAACGAGGAGTACCTAAATAAAGGCGAAACATTAGTTCAAAAGATGCAGTATAGGAATAGTCATGCCGGCAATCATCATGTAACGTGAGTTTTCTTTCTCAAAGAAATATAGCTGTAGTAAACTACATATGACAATGGGTACGACCAGCCATATCCGTTTAGAAAGTATCGATAAATATTATCAAACTCGGTAGAATTTTCAACTAGTATACGGTCTGTATTTTGTTTTAGTGTAAAATATTTTCTCCATTAATTTACCATCGATATTTATTTACCAATAAGTATGGATATTCAGTGCTTGATTTCTGGTGGAACGCAACTAAACGGCGTTCGGGTACATCGAGAACCAAATAGAAAAAAAGCAAAGGAAAAATACTTTGACCAAATTTTGTAATCTTGGAATTAAATAATTGTCCACTTAACGGATTCATTTGAACGAACGAAATAAAACCATGAGTAAAAACGATAAAATATCATTATTATTACATTCACGTTGAGGCGGAACTGCCACTTTAACAAATAGTAATAATAATTATAAATAATTATTAGATTATAGTATAGATACAAAACTATTTCTATTAAACTCATAATTACTTTGGAGTGCGTTCCGGGATTTCAAATTTTATAAATCAAGCGTTGTGTATACTTACCCGACGTATCGATCGGTTAGATTTATTTGAATGTAAGATTTAGACTTACCTTTTTAGCGGTATATAAAAAAGAATCCTCCGAATTACTTAACCAACGCTGCCAAACCTTTTAATTCGTCTTTCATTGATATTTAGCAAACCATAGCTACTTCGATTGCAAGTACGAGAGAAGTTAGAACCAGGGAGCACACCTGTTGTCTGGGAAACCTGCGACGCGCTTTTATTCTTCCAGTCGCAAATGTTAGAACACAATACATATTCGCTCTCATTTAAGTGTATTCAATGATCACATGCACCTATAGTCTGCAGTATGGAATGTATCGATCGTGATACGACCAAATGAAGTTCCATTGGGATGCTTATTCTTGTGACATGTCTCCTCGACCCTCCGCTGGGTTGATTGATTTTTTCGTGTTAGCGCGTCAATCGCTTCGCTCATTAGTCCCGTTAGTGTAATGCATGTTTTTTCTCGGGAGATGGCGGTGATTTTTCCTCGCTGGATGGCGAAATCCGGCACCGACCTACCGTCGGCTAGCGGGGTTTCCCCCTAACCAGGACTCTCCCACCAGCGGGGCACCGCCCCCAGCCGGGACAAGCTCTAAACTCCCGACCGGTCTCCCGGAAAATGTGGTAGTGTAGTGCACGTTAGTGTAAGTGAGTGTGTAAGAGGAGGGTAGGATAGGGAAGAGGAAGGACAGATCGCGCGCGGTCCGTGACCCGTTTGGTAAGGTACTGCTCCGGCCTTCGCCTAATGTTGATCAGAGAAGCCACGGAAAACTACCGATCAGAGCAGCCGTCCGCTAGAATTCTCCTCCAGACAGCGACTGAATTCGATCTAGCTGAAAAGCTAGTGTCGAAAATCCTGCCGCCGTCAAGAGTCGAACCTAGGACTTCCCGGTCAGAGGCGCTGCAGTGGCATCAGTTGATGTGCTGAGCTACCGCTCCCGGTACCCTCCGCTGGGAATCTTGCAGAACAGCCAACCCTCCAAATCTTGCATTGAAAAGCCATAATGGGCTTGTAATCCGAGGCAGCCAGGCAGCGTCTGTGTGCTTGGAGACTCAAAGGCGCAGCTGCAAGTCTGCGCTGTGGCGGCGGCGGACGTGCCGGGGCGTGCGTCGCTCTCCGAGATAACCGATAGTCATCGCCAGGGCTCGGCTTCTGATGACCTAAAAATTCTTTGAAAATGACATATGAAATGACTTAAAAATAAGGGGAAAATTACCTCATTTTTTAAATACTTAAAAGTCTGGATGGATATGTTTACTTATTCAATGGATTTTATATTTTTAAATAAATACAAAGCCTTCGTTTACGTGGAAATGTAATCCTTAGTTCCGATCATCTTGTACATGGCAAACCTTCTTTCCACATCATTTGATGGAACAGGAGCATACTTTAAGTGTGGTAAATCACTGGATTTTAATTCCTCTTGGATGCCATTCTTTGTATGAAATCTCCCCCTAACTCTCGACTAATGGAGCACAATACTTTATATCCAAAATGTTTGTCAAGAACACGCTGTAGTTTTTCTGACACTGCCTTACCGACATCACCACGCCCTTTTTGGAACACATCTTCAGTTGTGCCTTTAGAAACATGTTAGATTTAGTACGAACATCTCTCTCCTGAAGACGGGTAATTGTTGACAAGGAGCCAAAACATCCTGATAAACACTCATTTACAAGTTAGCCAAGTCTAGAATGCACCAATGAAAACTGAAATCCGAGCCCTGGTCATCGCCGTTAGCCATAGGTCAACGATCTGCGTGCGGATCCTTAAAAACATAACCAAAACGTGTCTCGTGGCTGCCAGTGTTAAAGCTCTTAAAATATAGATGCCTTGGATCTCTTGCCTTCAGGGTTTGCGGATTCCTTCAACAAAAATGAATGCAAGCATTACTATAGATCCTTCAGAACGAGTGGTCCACCATTTTTGTTGGTAATATGTAGGGGCGGATTTTGATGTCCTAAAACATCGCCAGCAATCATCAATAAAATGCTCTTAAATTTTTTTTAAAATGCCCTAAAACCAAAGAAAAAGGACATAAAAAAGTGTTCAAAACCAGTACGGATGAACAACTTAAGCTGTTGGATACGTTACTGATGTGATCGAGGCTTCTTCTAATCGTTAAAGTGAGCTCAGCTTTCAAAGTTTTGGTTTCGACTGTTCTTTACCAGGAAATCTGTCTTTAGAAATCGGCTGAACCGCCAGAAGCAATGACAGATGTCACAGGAACCTTCGATTACATACTCACAAATGGCTGATACTACAAATTCTGAGCGAAGAAATCGAATAGGCTACCAGGTATAGGTGCTCAGGTATTCTGTGAAGAACATTTGTTGTATCTCGTAAATATTATTTGACGCTTGTACCAATAAAATTATATTAAAAGTGATGAAAAAATGCATTAAAAATGAAGGCAAAAAATGACTAGTCGAAATCGACGAAAAAAAAAAAATTAAAAATGGGTGGTTTCCTTTTGCCATTACATAAAATGAATTTCTATACTAAACGGCATTTCTCTAAATGAAAAGGAAAAAATGAAAATTTCATTAAAATCCACCCCTTGGTAATATGCATGTTAGACGGTTAAGAAAAGAAGCGCTAAAATGTACGTTTTCAAAATATTAATAAATTCGGTTGAATTAATTATTATTAATAATATTTGTGTGTGTAAGGAGACACGCGGAAACAGGGATGAGGAAAGAAAGATCGCGTTCGTTCCGGAGCCGGTTAATTGCACAGATCAGGCCATAACATACGGCGTTCGCCACCGTAGGGACTCGAGCCCTAGGACCGTGGGGCCACGACTCGGACGGCAACAGTTTGAGACCGAGTCGAGTGCGCGGCGTAGGGGCGGGGCCAGGGCCGGGGCCGGCCGCAGATGTCCCGCAGGCCGCCGCGCGCGCGGGCGGGTTCCGAGCGGCCGCGGCACGTGGCCGCCACAAAGACGCCATTCACAGCGGCCATGGTGCTTTGGGCGGGGACGCTGCTCCCCTTGCTCTTTGCCAGCGCAGATTTTCGCCAACGCTCGCCACCTGGCTGTTCGGCGCACCCGTACGTCGCCCCCCCCCACCAACTCGCACACCCCCATGCTCTACGGAGGGCGGTGCCGTTGGTCGGGGCCCTCTCAAGGCAGCTGCCGCGGGGCAGTGACTGCTCTTCGATCAGATGGAATCTATTCAGACAAGTTTCCAAAGATATTTTCTTTTTTTTTAATTGTTTTAAAAAAAAATATTTGCTTTCAGGCGTACAGCCTCTTTTACAATGGGTTGGAATACATTTGATATAGAACTACAGAATTGAGTTTAATTTAGAAGTTATAATTTTTGGTTAGGATTATTTAGAGGAGTTGAGGGTGGGTGAATGCTTAGGGTGGGTCGAAAAAGTGTCTGGGGAGTTTCCTGCGGATACGTGCTCTATTTGGGGTTTGTTTTCCTAATTGGAAGTGGAGGGCTTGTGGGATTGAAGGGATTTTGTGGTAAAACTTAAGGGCGCTTTGCTTGATGTTAGTGGTATGCCGAGCTCGAGATGAAGTAGTTCGTTGGGTATGAACCAAGGTGCTTTGGTGATGGTCCTTAGGAAACGATTTTGAAAGGTCTGGAGCTTATGGATATGAGATTTGGCTGCTGAGCCCCAAATTGGGAATGCGTACGTTAGCATAGGTCTCATCATAGCTTTGTATAGATGGGTACCGGTTTGGATTTGGAGGGGAGATCGACGTAGTATTGGGAAAAGCTGGTGAGTTCTTTGTGTGGGTAGAGCAAGTCCATGGTGGATGTGGGGTTTCCAGGTTAGGCGACGGTCAAAGAGGACTCCCGAGGTATTTGACTGGCGTGTTGGATGGTAACCAAGGGATTGGTGTGGACCTGTATGCTACAGGTGGCGGTAAGGATGGTCTGCGGAGAGAGAAGAGTGTGGCTTGAAATTTAGTTGGGTTGAATTTGATGCGCCATTTGCTAGCCCAATCGGAGATTTGATCCAGGTGGTTTTGAATCAAAGACATTTTCTGATGAGAAATAAATTCAATGCGATTATTACACACGGAAGACAACGAGCTTAGCCGAAGTAACTTCGCTGCGTCGATAAGAGGAAAATATGATTTTTTCGCTCTCCCGAAACACTTGAATCATATTGAAATATCCCGAATTAGTCGTGACACCCATTTTTGTAATTTAAAAAAATTCCTTAATACAATGTGAATACGTACAATGGAAGGAGGCTGTGAATAGAGAGTACAGTGCGTCTCCTCACCACTGTAATTCCCCTGCGGGGTCTCTTGGCTTTCTGACTTCGGTCCCGCTTCTCGGTCCAGGTACACGCTCTTGCTCTTGCCCTGGGCACTGGGGCAGTTGCTTCTCAGGAGAGCCCGCGCTTTCAATAGTCCTTGGGGTGGCCTGCGCAGAAACGGTCTTCGCAAAATATTGGTGAACGAGAGAGCAAGTATACGGGTTTTATCTGCGTTGCCCAGATGTACGATGCTGAAAAAGAGGATTAAGTTAGAGATTGTCCCTATACAGAATGAAGTAAAGCGGAAAGACAAATTGTATTAGTCATTATTTTGATTGCATCAGATTATTAAATTTCTACTTATGTAATTTATGACGAGTGCTAACAAATCAAATAATTGTTTGTACCTGAGACCTCCTCCGAAATAGCAGTTATAATTGTCGCTCTCCGGGGACCGAAAATTCACACTCACCACTGCTCATCGATCGGCAGCTGATGCGGATGGGGCTTAATGTCCGACCCGGGTTCCCGAAAACGGGCGTGTGGACCCCTGTTGCAGAGAATGGGAACGGTCTGCAGCAAACGTACAGCGACACAATGGTCGGGCGTGTCCCGGATCGGCTTCATCTAAATCATGCAAGAAGCCAGGTGTTTGAATCTGCCGCCTGCGTCGAACAATACTGGCTGATGTAAAATATTTGTTTTCTGTTAAACTCCTCTGATTTGTGTTTTCTTGACAATCCAACAATCTAGATTTTCTTGTAAGACAAGATTTAGATAAAAAATAGACGCAACACCAGTTCAGGAGCGTGTGATCGAGATCTTAATCCGCATATACTATTTGGCCACATCTGGCGCGCGTTGAATTGCTTTTCAGAAAAAAATGTGCGGAGATATAATAGGGAGGTGTAGGTGGTGATTCTCAAGGGTCGGTGTTGTGTCGTAAAATGCGCATTTAAAGAGTATTGGTGTTGTCGTAAAATGCTCATTTACAGTATAGAAACATCAAATTAGTTTATGGTGTCATATAAGGAGGTCCTACTATAATTTCTTAAATTCATAAATCACAATATTAAACATCTTTACTATTTTCATTAACATTTAGTTCTACTCTTTACGTAAAAAATAAATAAATATTTATTCTGTTTACTCACATTCATTGCGTTAAAAAAGATTATCGAAACAATCGTTCTTTTATTGTACGATTTAACATGACCTGTTGATGTTG
This sequence comes from Teleogryllus occipitalis, assembly GCA_011170035.1. NCBI lineage: Eukaryota > Metazoa > Arthropoda > Insecta > Orthoptera > Gryllidae > Teleogryllus > Teleogryllus occipitalis. Next base: position 49,179 of record BLKR01015028.1, read on the forward strand.
GTGGACACGTTAGAAACAGTATTCACGAAAATACCCTTCACTTCTTCTTGCTATTGCCACCGGAGCAACTCGTCGGAATGAGTTTGCCCTGTGTACGCCCAGATCGGTCTTGCGAAATGCGCAAGTGAAGGCGCTGGCTGTCCTGGCGCTCTCCTCGTGAGGAATTCCGCCCAGAATAAACAGCGGTGGCGGCGGCGGCGTTTCACGTTCCCCGCGCCCCACGCGCCGCCTGCGTGGAGGCGCGCTCGCCACCACGCACGCCCGCCCGCGACCGCGCGCTTTCCCCGGTGCCACCCAGGGCGTTCCCGGAAAGGCAAGCAGACGCCACGGCGCCCGCCCGCCTGGCCAACCGCTCGTCCGCCTAGCCCACTGCTCGTCCGCCTAGCCCACTGCCCGTCCGCCTAGCCCACTGCCCGTCCGCCTAGCCGACTGCCCGTCCACCTAGCCAACTGCCCGTACCCCTGGTCAAACCGCTCGTCCGCCTATCCCACTGTCCGTCCGCCTAGCCGACTGTCCGTCCGCCTATCCCACTGCCCGTCCGCCTATCCCACTGCCCGTCCGCCGCCCGTTCGCGTGGCCGGCCGTTTGCGTACGATTTCTTTCCCGTGTCGTCAGTTCTCCGACATGCCTTTCGAAGGACCGCCAAGCTTGTTCGCTTTTATACCCCGCCGCGGAACGTGACGCTGATAACATGGAAAACGTTTTTTGACTGCGGACCTTGAGACTTTTTTCGAAATCGCACGAGAGGATCGACGGATCGTTAATGAAACACTTGCATTTGAAAATGTTCATTTAAGTTATTGTAAAAGAGACTGATCTGGACGTACAAATCATTCTTGATGTTGCTCGTACTTCCTCGACCCGCGCGCCGGGTCTCTTCTATCTTGGGGCTCCAGCGATGTGTTGTTGGCATTGTACAGGGTAAAGTTCTGTTGACAGACATATCGATGTGAACATTTCGACGGAAGTGTACGGTCAGGAGGTGGAAGATACCAGAAAACATCTATTCTCCGAAATATTACACACTATATTACGTGTTACATGCTGATTCTCACTATTCAGCTTCATGATTTCTGAATGACAGATTCCAGAAAAGAGAAGTTCGCATGATTACCTTCTGTTCTGTAGCCTTTTCTCGGCGGTATTATTCAATAGCAAGAATAGGGTTCATGGTGGTGTTGTTGTTGTTTGCATTCCGGTGTCATTATCATCTCTATAGTATTTAAATGGATAAAATTGTTGAAAACACCATTCGCCGCGACCGGGAATATAGATTAAATTCATTCCCTGTTAATTGAATTTCCATAAAAAGGTGACAATGGTGCGTACATAATGAGTATTCATCCAATTCTGTAAGACGAAACATTGCAGAACTTAACAGGGATTGCATTCCATCTACTGTTAGGAAGTTATTCAAGCAGACACTTTCTCAGCAGTGAGAACTTCCTCTAGGCTATTCGGATGCAGAAGATACCGCTACACGAGGCGACGTTGGTGTCAGTGGCTCTTCATTACTACAACTTTTATTGGCTGCCTCACCCAGCGTGCGAATTACGGTAGGGAAGGGAAATCGTACTTCAAAATACCTCGTTGCCTCCTCTTTCCCGGAAACTGAAAGCGTTCTTCCGCACGGAACTTTTCTCCGTGTTCTTATTTTATCGAAAACATTCGGGGCTAAGCAAAGGTCCGTTGGCAGCACAAAAGGTCCTATGGTAGGAAAACGAACGGGTTATGTTAACAAAGATAGCTTACTGTCTTCTTGCATTAAAAGATCATATCAATGCTTCGCAACTTACATTCCCTCAAATGCAATTTTGAGGTGTTGATATTGACATCATGAGATACTTCTATGTGAAATAAGTTTCTAAGATCGATTTGTCCCCGAGGAAACTGAAAGACGAGGTCTCAACTAAAATTACTACAGTCAGCCCCGAAACAAAGAATCCATTCATTTATATTTGCAAATCGGCCCTCTGGTTGCGCCTCTGATTATTCTCGTTTATATTTTTTTTATCTGATTCAGATTGGGCTTTAAAAACTGCAACGGGGGGGGGGAGAAACACCATTGTAAAATGGATGTTGAGAATTTCATAATTTCAAAACCTTTATTTTTAGTAATATTACAACAGGGAAAAAATGTTTGATGGCGAAACATTAGATAAGGCAGATGGACAATAAAGAAAATACACTAAACGAATTTCTTGTTAGTGTTATAAAAACGAATTTTATTACACGGTTTACTTTAAACTATATTAACGAATTTTTTTACGATTATTCGATTTTTACAATCTTTCGATTCCGATTTTTGACGACCTTTCGAGGTCTTTCGATTTTTTTACGATCTTTTGCTGTCTTTCAATTATTATATTTTTCTTTCGATTTTTCGATTTTTATTTCGATATTTTTGTCAATGTTTTTTTGTTATTTCGATATTTTTGTATTTTTTTCAATATTTTTATCAGTTTTTTCCCCCCGATATTTTTGTTAATGTCAAATCGTCATCGAAATGTCAAATGCCAATGCCAAATCGACATCGAAAACGTGTTGATGTATCGAAGTATCGAGGCAGGGAGCGGATCTCGCCCCCGGCTTCCCTCCACGTGCTCTCCTTCCGTTACTTTCCGGTTCTCGCGGAAGAGATTCGGCTGCTGGGACCGGACGCGGGGCGTTCGCTGCGAGGAATGCAGGATACGCGCGACCCCGCAAGGTGTGCGGGCGGGCGGGCGTTGAGATCGTGACCCAGCCAGCGAGCTTCCCGCTTCCGTGCCCGCCCCTGACGCGAAAAGAGGAAAGCATGTGGGAAGAGTAGTGTTCTGGCTTGCGAACTCGCAAGCTATCTGTGTTTATACTGCGGTTTTTGCAGAGCTGCCTCTCAATTCCACTCAAGACCCGTCACCACGGTTGCATACGATTTTTCGTATCCTTCTCAGTCGTGCCGCTAGGTGTCGCATTCTCGCGACCGTATCAAGCAGTGCTGCAGATGAAGCGACTCTTAACGGCACGGCCGAGAAAGACGCGGAAAACCGTGCCATAAAGCCAACGTGATGATGGGCCTTGAGTGGAATTGAGAGGCAGCTCTGTAAAAACCGCAGTATAGGGGGATGTTATTTCGTTCGCGAGTAATGTAAAGAAGTATGATCTGCACAATGTGATGAATGGGGAGCGGATTTTAATGAAATAAAACATCGCTAAAAATGATCAATTAAATTGTATTAAAATGTTTTTAAAATGCTTAGAAAGCGAACAAAAATGACTTAAAAAACTCGGTCAAATCTAGTTCAGATGAACAACTCAAGCTATTGAATATGTTACGATGAAATGGACGCTTCTTCCTTTCGTTCAAGTGAACTCAGCTTGGAAACCTTTGGTATGGATCTGCGTACAAACCTTAGGTATTCTTTACCTGGAAATCTCTGTCTTTAGTTACCGCTAAGTCGGCCGAATCGATGGAGCTGACAGGCGTCACAGGAAGCTTAGATTAGATTCTCATTGAGCTTGACATTTCCATTTCTGAGCGAAGAAATGGAATAGGCTACTCAGGAACACCACGTCCATGGCAAAAACCATAATTATTCATTTAGCGCTCAATCAGCGAAATAAATTACAGTGAAGGCATTATTTCGTATTCGAAACGAGAATTTAAAAATATCGATTTACCCAACATCCGAATTTCTGAGCGTACGAAATATCGATAAATTACCATCTTTTCGCAATCGGTTACTTAATCGAAAATGACATGTCGGAACATAATTTTCAACTGTGAAGTATCAAAGGGGGCAAAACTGCTGGGCAAGGACAGGCTTTGTCGAAAGAATTTTACTTCACCTAGTTTTCTAAATCCAGTGACTTCGCTATGATTGTTTCACATGCCGGAGGTTCGATGCAACAGCTGTACATCAATGCAAATACCCCGATTTGCGAGAATCTTTCACAACACTGTTAATCTAGACCGTACGGCATTGACGAAACTAGTGGGAGCTGAGGATGACTCTTGCTGTTTCTAGAAAATATTTCGTCTTCCCTAGACGACATCAGATGCAAAAATAATTGAACCTAATACAATTTTTAATTAGTCTTTTGTCTAACTCCTTTAGACTTCCAAAATCTTCATAAAAGTAGTTGGGTAACTTTACTCCTAGTATAATGGTTTCGTGTCTTTCCGTTCGTCCGTAGTTTTGCACGAGCGTCTGGTGAGCTTGTTTGTACCGCAGCAGCTCTTGCAGCTGCCGGCCGCAGCTGCCCGTTGCCACTTGCAGCTGTGGCACGCGCGGCATCCGCGGGAGAGCCGAGGAGGTGCTCCCAATTCGACCACCCCTCCGCGAACGCACTTCCGCAATTGGAACCGAAACGAAGTTACTTTGGTTTAGATAGATTTACGTGTACCGGAAATGGGATAGACTTGGAGACGATTACTTAATGACTAAAATAAATATACATACACAATGAAATTGTATTCGAAAATATAATAATAATAATAATAATAATAATAATAATAATAATAATAATAATAAATTGTTGTGCATTATTATAATACATACGTAGTAATAAATAGTAACCAAATGTAGTTATCAAACTAGTGACCTATACCACAAATATTATCTTGCACAATTTAGGGACTGCACTGTATTGCACTTTAAGAGCACCTCTTTTCTCCTTTTTTCTTTTCTGCCACTGCAGAACAATATACCACATTTCTCAACACTACGTAATATTTTACTAGATACGTAACTGATAACATCGAATTACACCAAATAATAAGTAACACTTCCAGGAAAGTGTTAAAAAGGTTTTTGCAGGCAAATTGTTCGATTCCTTTTGTCGTTAGAGATGTAAAAATAGAATTTTGACATTTGCTGTTCTTTTAAATTGCTAAATTCACGATTCAAAACCAGCTTTTCTGCATAGTCACCCTATTGGTAGAATTTCTAAAATACACAAAATTCTGCTGACAATGTATATTATGTATCAAACTGCTAATGTACCACGTGAGATTATTCGTTATAGTCACCACAGTTCAAAGAAAACAGAGTTGCTAATAATTTCCCTCAGCAGGATCAGGAGCCTACTTTCGGCGCAGTGAAGGTAGTTCAGTGATCATGGAAGAGCTCTGTGTTCTAGAATTAGAGTGGAGGGTAGGGTTTAAACACTGGTCTCCTTAAGGAAAGATTTTATCTCTGTTCTTCATACAATACGCCTAAGACGATAACATCTACAAATTTCCGCACGAGTTATTTTTTCTCGAAGCAGTGTAAACCAAGAAAAAAGCGGAAAAGCGCCGGAACATCACATAAATGGAAGATAACTTTATTAATAGAACACGGTGTATGTTGGCAAATATCGACCAGTGAGATGTTTAAAGTTTCATGGAAGGATGAATCAAAGAATTTGTGGAGTAAAACAAATTGTGTTGGCCTAATAAATTCTAATAATGTTCTTGGGAATTTTTTTTCAGATTTCCATTATATAGATTTCTTTATTGAAACATTTAAGTGTGGAAATCATCAGTGAGACATCTAGATAAATATTGTGCCCTTTTTTTTTAATACTTTTTCGACTGGAGTCTTCAAACTCCCTAGGGCGGGTCAACTCCTCGCTTTTCCCTCATCCTCAATTCTCACCGTGAAATCCAATATAAACACAAAGCCTGTTATTTTAATCAATCGATTACTTTTAGACGGGCAACTATTCTTGGATGCCTACCTGGATGGCCGAGGTGGCTAAGAGCGAGTACCGACTCAGCGCTTCAGTCCGAAGGGTTGCGGGTTCGAGTCCCGCCTTGGGCATGGCTGTTTGTCCCTTGACTTTGTGTGTGTTGTCGCGGAGGGCCTCGCGTTCTGCTGACCCCAGATCAGAGGAGCCCGCAAGTGTTTGTCTAGTGTATGGTCGAATATGCGTCCCTTCGGGACGTAAAAGGCAACCGGCTGTCGGCTGGATAAAAGCCCTAGGGGGAATATATATATATATATATATATATATATATATATATATATATATATATATATATATATATATATATATACAGGATAAATTATTAATCAGTGTCATTACCAGTGATGGCAATGTTGTCGAATTCATTCTCATAAAAATTGAATGAAACTGATCGAAATCGTTATGATCGATCACCTAAAGTGTCATGTCACCCAGTTACTCCCAGTGAGCGCTCCGCCGTCACAGGCAATTAGTAGAAGTGTGACGTCAGGCGGAGTAATTAAGTCAGCAGCGCTTCGTCCTCTCGTGAAAGGTCACCCACGACTGCCTTTCTGTTTAAATCGACGCTAGCGCTTCACCTCTTTAAGTGGCTGAATTCGCGAGGCCATCTGTGACTCGAATAGGATTTTCCGACTTAAAGTGGACTCGAAACGTATGATGGAGGAAGGTTGCGTGAGAATCCTTGAACCATTTGCGTGGAACAGCTTATGGAATGTTTGAAATCAATTACTGTCGCGGAATGCTGAAGGAGTTTTGAAACCGCAGACGTGAGAAACTAATTATATGTAATGACAAACTGAAGGTAGAATAGTTTTGAGAGGCTGCATTGTGTAGTTACAAAATGCTGAATTAATGTTTTAATGATCGTACGTGATAAATGTAGTTTGTAATATCTTACTACCTTCTTCGTGTACATGCTTTCCTTACGCAGGAATCAAACTTAGTAGCTTTACACACAGTTACTGCCATCGTAAACTCATATGAACGCTCGTGACCTTCTAAGAAACATACAGTATGCGACCAAATGATTCAGCGCGTAAAATTCGGAGTGGCAACTGAAGCATCGTGCACTGAAAGGTTCTAGGTTCGGGTTCGGATGGTGGTGAAATTTTAACACAACTAAGACTTGAACAATGCATTGCGTAGAATTCTAAAGAGAAGCTTCTCTAATAGGTTATTTTCTTTATCAGTTCCATATGAAAATCACTGGATAAGGATCGTTAGTGATCCATCCTTTCACATTCTTAGAGCTGTTTCTTCATTCCCACCTGGATGGTTCTCTAAGTGAATAATCCTCCGTGATTCGGCACGACAGCGAGCACACGGATAGGATTGGAAGAGTCCGACCTGGGGTGGAGCGCTTTCGGGAATAGAGGCAGAAATAGAAAATGTACAAGTAATAGCGAACCTCCTGATCACAACAGCGGGCCAATGTAAAAGCATATCCTTATTGCCGTGCGTCCCGATGTTGCCTGAAAGAAATTTTCCAGAAATGTACTTGTGTTCAACATCAGTACATTTGTTGGTTATTTTCGGAGTAGAATTCGTAGACCAACTGCTCCGATCAGTGTTTCCCGTGGTTTCCCTTTTCACTTGGTCTCATAGAAGGCTGCAGACGTAAGACCCCACTCAAGTGACCGCGCGCGATACTACTCTACCGGTATTTTCCAGTATCAGTCTTTACGTTCCACTACCGTTCCCTACATTTCCTTATCTTTGTTTACTTTCCTTACCTTAGCGCCCGGTCCCATCCATAGGCGTCAGTGGCCACTTGCAGCGCTCTACAACCACAATCAAATTAACCTCTGTTATTATCCTCAGCGCTGCATTTCTAGAATTCCTGCGTTGGGCAGAGATTCCATTAGACTCTCGAGAATTCAGGGTCGAGTGCGTCCGGGAGGGTCTGAGCGCCCTCCTTGCGCGAGCCTCTTCCGCACACCCACGCCGCGAATTGTGGCGGCGAAGCACCCACCCATTACTGCGTTCCACCTTGATTTGAGGCGGAGAACACTCGGTCACGGAATCCCACGCGAAGTGCGCCATGTATTGTGTCCGATGGAGTGCTTTCGCTTCTTCGTGCTTGCATTGTCACTGGGGCAATAAAAGAAATGTGTGTGTGTGTGTGTGTATAACTATGTATACGATTAGAAATCGTAACTTTCGAGCTATTTGATGAAATTGATAAATGGTGCATCCAATATCTATGACTTAGACTTATTGGACATTATATGGCAATTTATTAATTTGATTTCCGTGTTTCAAGACTAGATATTGCTGCTTATAACCAATACCTTATAATAATAAACTGTGCATCAAAGTGCATTGTTGCGTGAAATTATACAGACATAAGGTTTTTCATTCCACTTATCGTTGAAAATATCCAGTAGTCCAATGCGATATCAAGTCAAATAAAGAAAAAGAGGCGAAATACAACACATTTAACTAACACTATTAACCACCTTTGCCTAAACCCCTCGCAAATATCGACGAAACGATAGGGAAAAATATAGGAAACTAATTAATTTCATCATTAGGCAAATTAATACTTGGATTTGTTTAAACAAAATAGTAGAATCTATGAAATTAAAGTTGGAAAATAAATACGCAAGAGTAATAAAATAGAGAAAAAAGTAAATTAAATTTTAGCAATCGATACCCATTAAAATTATTTACCAACATTTATTCATCTAAAATAAATACAAGCTTTTTGAATACGTATGAGTATCAGTTAATCGGTAAACTTTTGTACTACTGTCTGCTTACTTCATTGTCATAGATTTCAACAAATAAATTTTAAAAAATCGGAAATCAGTTGACGTGCTACACGTTCCACTAGCACGATCCGGCCCGTTGCTCGGAGTGAGCACAGGCGAGGCCGGAGATTGCCTCCGGGTGGTGCGCCGCTGTTCGCCTCACGCGCGTGTGCGCGCGCCCGCGACAAAGCGTGAGTCAGCGCAGAGGCGGCGGCGGCCTTCCGCCCGCGGAGCTGCCTCCGCGCAGGTCACCTCCCCTTCCTCCTCCTGCTGCTCTTCCTCCTCCTCCTGCTCTTCCTCCTCCTCCTGCTCTTTATACTGCTCTTTCTGCTCTTCCAACTTCCACCCAGCCCCCGAAACACTAAGCGCTGCCCCGATTATATTCCAAGGAAATTGCAAGAAGATAACATTACAAAACTACGCATTTTAGCTAGATTTTGGTCCTAAACACAGATCTTTAAAGAAGGTCTCGTACAATTTTTTTTGAAAAAATGACTAGTTATAGTGCAATTTCTGCTTGAAGTTAATGCAAATTTAAAAAAGAAAAACATTTCTAAAATCTCCCTGCAAACATTTCTAAAATCTCCCTTCATTTTTACCCCACGGATAGAACAGCGACGCTTAAAAGACCGATGCAGGTCTCATTTTAGTTGAACCCTCTGAATTTTCGAAAATTTCAAAAGTTAGAAATAATGCGAGAAAGTATGTGCCGTTGTAGTTCCACTAGTATAATACGTATTCTGAGGAAATGGGGCTGAAGCCCATGAATCTCTTGAGTGCGCAACTGTGAATTAATATAGGAGATTGATTTCATCTCGTCATTTTTGACGGGATTTCCCTGGTATAATATTGTATTTTAGTTATATATTGGTCACATGACTACTGTTCGTAGAACTTGAATACTTTCCTCGTTTCTTGTCCCATAACCCTTAGCTTGATCTAATTCTTACTTGCCTTCGTCATAGTTGACGTCCAAATCGAGAGTTGCAGTTTCCTTTCCTGCCCACCACCACAAACACGGAATTCCTTGTTCAGTCTGATTTAACGCAGCTTAACCTTGAAGATTGACTGAAGTACATGTACGAGGCTATTTTTCCGGTTTTGAAGGATAATCCTTTGCGGTTTCCGTTTCACATGACAAACTAGGTGAACCCTGAACAAAGAGATTCGTTATCGCGACATGTCTGCTTTTGTGATTTCTTGATTCTCAAAGTAAAAAGTGTATCGCGTAAGTAAATTGGGTGATGTTGTTATCGTCGACATATACTAATGGTTATGAAGCAAATTTCGGACGGTGCTATAGACGAAATTTAGGTAAAAATAAATTAAAAAAAAAACAACAAAAACTACGAGCAGCTTTTACAGCATATAATCAACACAGGTCTGGAATTGCAATCGAAGTCTGGAATTTGCAAACGAAATAAATGGTAAATAAAACTTTTTTCAAAGTGTTAAAGTTTCAAGAAGGAGAAAAGACAGGAGGAGATAGAGATGATATGAAGTAGTAGGAAGAAGAGGTCGAAATGAATAAGAAGTGAATACATGGGATTTTTACTAAAGTTTTTTTTTTTATTCTTATCATTGCAATCAGCCTGGGGCTGCATGTGGTTGCATGATCCACATAAGCGCTCACATTTCTGCCTACCACTTGTGGTGCCCGGAAAGCCTTACGCAACTAAGGCTTACTGCGAATTCACCCAACCCCTCGTCTCGCAGATGGGGCCACTTGCGAAGACTGTCCAGTCACAACTGCGATCATTCATTGGACGTATTTTTTCCAGGCAGATTTCGCAACATGCCAAAGTAGTTTACTACAGTGAACAAGTACTCTCTTGAAGACGACGGGGAATTTAATACAATTGAGAGTGGTAATTGCAACGCCCTTCTGGAGTACACAATTTCTCGTTTATTTTTCTGTTCTTGTTTCTCAATAAGATGGTATCTTCATTATAAGTTAGTAATCCTCCGTGCAATAGGTGTTGAACAACAACAATTTTCTCTAGGAGAAATTCAGCGCATGATACATTTCGTCTCATAGGCGTAAATATTGATGTTGTATAGGCGTAAAAATTGTGAAGTAAATGATCATAACATGTTCATGAAGGATGTTCTTGATTTGTACTAATTTATTCAGAAAGAAATATTACGCGAATGTTACATCCGACACAACCGTGTGACGAGGTTTGAGGGGAGGAGGAATAACATTTTGAAAACATTTTTCAGTAAATTTTCTGAACTTGGAAATATTGCTGTCAGAGTGGATCAAAATCTTCAAAGTCAGTTACAACTTATTTTATTTCACTTAAAATGCTCTCAATACAACTCAAGACTGACATACATGAAAGCAAAACAAAATTCAGTAACTAATCAACAAAATAGTACGAAACAACCTAGTGCGAAATTATTGATTTTAATTACTCTTAGAACTTGTATTCTATTGACAAACAAATTAACATGAATATTGAAACTCAATAATTGCAAATGTTGGTTGCATTGCTATGTATTGCGGTTTGTTGTTGTTTTTATTTTTATTTATAATTAATAATAATAATAATAATAATAATAATAATAATAATAATAATAATAATAATAATAATAATAATAATAATAATAATAATTTCACTTGTATCGTGCGTGGCATTCAGGTATTTCATATAAGATGCGATCTTAAGGAGAATTCATTTAACCACTTGAAATTACAAATTTTGGACGCAAATGGAAAGGAGTTAAGAAAACGCAACTGATTCGTGACAATATTTTATGGTGAGTTTTCATTAGGTTTGTGAACATACTAGAGAAATTTTTAATCTCTTATTGTGGATGTAAGTGGGAATAGAAATTTTAAAATACCCACAAAAAGATATGAAGATATTTTCGTGATAATTTCATTTATTCGAATTAAAATGCAATTATCGAAGCAATTAATAAAATAAGATTTTCAATCAATTGCACTGTCAGTTGTAGTGATAACACGAACTGTCTTCTCTGTACTTACTTTCGATGCATTCTGCGATCGTACGAATATATAACAGTTATGCAATATTCAGTATCTCCAAAAGTGAGACATTTGGATTCACAGTAGGCGTAATGGATTTGTTTACTCGGGCGTGAAGGACAAGAAAAATCTTACATTTGTGCAATCGTTCATTGCGAGTGATAGTTCATTTTGTGACATTTCTGATCTCATAATCCATGTGACTTGTTACTCCTTCCTCGATGACGCATTATTTTCTTTTAGAAATATCAACGCAAAGCATTGTTATCTTAAGACAACCAGCATTTTCCTGTAATTTCATTTATTTTTAATTCCAAACTTAAATAATGAATGGAAATGGTTGAGTCGTCAATTGCCTTTTAAAATCCACAAGCGGTTATAGTCGATTGTGAATGAAATATAGTTAAAGAGTGCACGCATACCTATCGCGAAAGTTTTCTTGATATTCCACAGCGGGAAGGGGATGGCTCTGACTACATCGCGGCTTAAAAGGGCATACCAACTGTGGGCACGAACTTAACGCGCCAAAGCGTGCTACCAGAAATGCAACGATTATTTTGAAAGTACGAAATGGTTGTTGCCAGTATTGTAAATTGGTACTTGCCGTTCCGATTCGAACCTATGTAACTCAACGGGCCGTGCTTTTCAACGCTGGATGAGGACTAGGGAGCTCGTGTATCAAGAAAACGTGCGCAAGCAATTCTATGTAAATACATCGCGAACTTGGAATATGTAATTCATTTAAATAATATAAGTTAATTAAGTTTTCCGTAAAAGTCTTTCTAAACATCAGTGACTAACCATTCCAAATGAAAATGACGTGGTAGCTAATATTAAAATAAGAAACTTGAATTTGTCAGTGGAAATCTAGAATAGGAAGTATTCAAATTGAGGAAGAATATATGAATAAAAAAATCATAAAATCTGTAAGTATTACCATGTAGTCTGCAATAGTGTTTTGGAAACGAAATCAATGTTCCTCCACTCAAGACAAAAATATAGAATTGATCATATTAATTCATTCATTAATGCATCGCATCTGTATAAATGCGAGTAGATATTCCTTCATTTCCAGTAAATCTATTAGCAAAAAACTGCTTCGAAGTAAATATGGTCGGTTTTAACAGAATATAATTTTTAGAGTACTGTGCACCCTTTGTGGACTGTCTGTGCTGAAATACAGCCCGAGTGACGAGTGGCGTGATGCAGCTGCCGCTTCAACTTTAGAGGAAACTGGGAGTGAAGTGGCCGACCGCGACTCGAGTGCGGCAGGCCCGTCACTCGCGATAGCCCTACATGCTAGACGAGCTGCCCAGAAATGTCATCTCATGCGAGTGCTCATGATGTGAGGAAACGCTGCACCCGTAGATGACCAGTTGCGGTCTACGGCCTGACGCCAGCCTTCGAGGAACAAACAGATCTCTTTGAATGACGCGTGTCGACTAAAAAACGCCTGGAATTTCCTCTTCAGACTAGAATCAAACTCTTGTCATTGATGTTCCAAATTTGTTTGGAACAGCCTCTCTGTGCTTTTGCATCATAGGTTTCTGTTGATGTTCATTTCGGCTTCTAGGAAACCATGGCACATCTGCAAACAAAATATATGCAGATATAAATTACTACTCGCGTGCTGAGTTGAATCTCAAAATTCTAATTAATAAGAATTTTTATACATGAAGCGTGATTCTCAAACAAAACTTAAGATGGATGCGAATCTCTGTTTTATGTTCTCAGACTTATAAAACCTTACATAAACCGTGTTTATTTGCAATTTTTTGAATTTACTGAACAAGAGGAGGCCAATTAGTTCACCAATTCAGAAGAACATGACATACTTCAAATTTTATCAACAATATGAATTAAAATTATTAATTTTGTAAATCTAAAGACTTAAATCTCTTGAACCTCCTCGTTTTTTAACTTTTCAAGTTTAATTTTTACAGAGTGGTTCTGGTGACCATCAAGTCAGTACAGAGGTCTTCTGTCGAGATTTTGATTCTTATCAATCAAAAATATTAAGTTGGAATTTTTAGGACTGTGAAGTAAATCGATTCTCACATACCACGAAGCTGCCCAGTGACACTGTGTTAGGAATCTACTCAAAATTTAGACGTTGGAGTTTCTTGTATTTCTATCCAGTGTGCCTGTATTATCGTATCGACCGATTTGTGGTTAATTTATTTTTTGTGGAGAGAGAATAGCGTGTTTTCGTAATACTCGGTAATATTTCTTGCATTCCAAATGTAGTTCATTTATATTTTTCTTTGTATGTTGCAACAAAAGCTCTTATGCTAACTTTCGCCGTGGAATTCGTGATTTTGCTTCTAATGTATATTCGTGCCTGTACACCTCTCCTGACGGGGCATACTGCAGTTCCTGGTAGACGAGATGCATAGCATTAATTAGAGAATAAATTATTTCATGTGTTTAAAACGCATCGTAAAATCAAACAGTGGGCTGAAGCTAGACTCTCTGAGCTAGACAAGTGATGAGACTCGGGAGTCTTGAGGTTAGAGTAACTTCTTTAACTTGAGAATTACTCGCACGCATGCTGCCATTTGCCTGTCCATTAGGGGACACACTTTCATTCTTCAAAATCAGTCTTATTTCATTGTTGATAACGAATGTTGTTACATAACGTAGGGCACAATAAAATTATTTATGCCGTAAATGTGGTGATCTTGTTTAACGTTTGTCGAAAAATCGCCGAAATCAAATGGATAAGTTACGAATTCAGCTCCATCAAAGTGAAGGAATTCAGCTCTCAATACGATCTACTGCGATTTTTACAGAGCTGCGTTTGAAGTTAATCAGCTGATACTATGTCATCCAATGGGAAGGCTGAACGCCACCATTATGACATCATTGTAGTGACGTGTAAAGTTCCGATTGGACGGCACCGTAACAGCTGATCAAAAATCAAACGCAGCAACGTAAAAATCGCAGTATAGTAAGAAGTCGCTTCATAAATATTGCATAAAAATAAACATTGAATGGTAATTTCATTAGTTTCTTTCAAGAGACTTTGAAGATCAGTTTCTTACTGGAAAACTACTGTTCGATAGGTTTTCGTTCAAACGAATTATCCGAACCCTAAGTTGTTAGCAGATTCAGACTTCTCCCAGAAACGCATTAAACAAGAGTGTGATAGAGAGCTGGGATGTCTCCCGGGAATGAATCGTCATCGCTCGCGTACAAAAGCGCAGCCCCACAGCGCCGCGCCGCCGTCCCAACTCTTGCGCGGCGCGGACAGGTAGTTCGTCCTTTTCCCGCGCGTCTCTCCGTCTCCTTCCACTCGGCGCCAGCGTCGCGCCGCGTGTTCCGAGAAGGCGCGGCGCGGCGGAAGTAACGGTGAGCGACCATCCCCATCGCCGTCGCGCCGGCCTCCTGGAGGCCGCTGGGTCAGCTCGGTGTGGCGCGGGGCGGTGCAGAGGCGGCGGCCACGAGCGGCCCACGCCACGCCGCGTGGCGTCACGTTACGTCACGTCGCCAGCGCAGCGCAGCGCCGCGCCACCCGGTGATCTACGGCTTCCAGGCGGGCGACGCGGATGCGAGAGCAGGCAAGCGTCGATAGTAGAGAGATCGAGCACGCCATAGCGGACAGCGCTATCGATCTTCTGCGCATGCGCAAAAATGATGCGAACTGCGTCTGCGACTGCTACAAAAATGATGAGACTTGAACTGCGCATTCACAGAAGATCGATAGTACTTTAATATTCGAGGGTGTGCAAACGTTCGAGGGTGCTTAACGTACGAGGGTGTTCCAGCGGACCGACTATCGATCTTGTGCTCATGTGCAGATGCTCAAAAATGATGCGAAACTTGAATTGCGCATTCACAGAAGATCGATAGTACTTTAATATTCGAGGGTGTGCAAACGTTCGAGGGTGCTTAACGTACGAGGGTGTTCGTGCCTGCCCTAGCGGACCGACTATCGATCTTCTGCTCATGCGGAGAAGCTAAAAAATGATGCGAAACTTGAACTGCGCATTCACAGAAGATCGATAGTGCTTTAACGTTCGAGGGTGCACAAACTTTCTAATCTCTAGTTTGTGCACCCTCGAACGTTAGAACACTATCGATCTTCTGCGCGTGCGCAGTTTCGTATGACTTAAGTGCATCAGCGCATGTGCAGAAGATCGATAGTGTTGTCCGCTACGGCGTGCACAAACTCTCTAGTGATGGCAAATTTTAACCAAACGTACATCGATATTTCGATACATCGCCAAAAGGTTTTCGATGTCGATAAAAACATCGACAAAAAACATCGATGTTTTAAACATTTTAAAACGGGTGGTACTTTCCCGTCCTCCTTTCGTTTTATTTAACTTAAAATAAGATAAATTTTATTGTTTGGTCACATAAGTAAAATGTTAAAAATAATCGTTATCGAATGTAAAGGAGTCTTTATCTCTGCCCATGAAACATAATAGATATTTTGTTAAAATTTTAATAAAGCGAGACATCCTTGACAAACCCCCAAAAGTAAGCATAAAGAATCTCTGTCTGGGCATCGACAAAAGTGATGTACATGGCAGTTGGTTTGATTTTTTTTTTTTTGCCATCCCTTGGCGTCAAACAGCCTTCTCCGGAATCGTTTCGTATCAGCGCGTATCGGTAAAAGAGGCGAGAGATTTTAGTTATGTTGATCTTCACTTCGTATTATAAAAATATGTTGAGATTCGTGAGGGTAGGTCAATAAGACTGTTTTTTTAGTGCCAAGGTATCGGCCATTTATTTATCATTTATCCTGCAGGGCTGTAGTTATGTGCGCATTAATCGACATACGTATAATAAATTTTATTCGGTATGAAATCTGTTTCTTAAATTTTGTGTCCGTAGCCACAGACTTTATTATTGTCCTAGACCAAGCTTCATCTGCCGAATGTCAGGAGGGGGTCAAACTCGATGAAAGTGCCTCTGAATTGAAAGCAAAGACCAAACGTTAGTTTTGTTAGTACTCTTAGTACTCAATTTAACATTCCTGAAAGCACAGGAGGAGGATTATGTGATCAATAAAAGTAGTACGTACAAATAATTTAATACCATAATTTTTTCACTTCATACATTCCGATTTCATTCCGATATCATTTCATCACATCATGAATTCCGATTCATTTTACTTAAATTCTTTAAATTGTCAAATCAGTTAAAAGATAATTTAGCGAATCAGCAGTCGTTTAGAACTATTATGTTTCTTGGAGAAAATCAATCCTCGGCCTGAGAGAACAGGAACCAGGTTTAAGACTACTCTGAGACTGTAGTGAAGTATTGTTGATTGTACGCTACCAATTATTAAGTTAAATGTGTTTTCTTTCTTAACTACGCACATTAGTAGAAAAAATATGTACGAGAATAAAAGCTATGTTTATAATGTAAACTCAAAACGAGGGAACGGCTCAACATTCGTATGCGTACCGAAGGAAACTTTCAATGATGAATCATTGATATCATTGACGAAGTAATTTGAAACAGCTGTTACGTGCATTTTGAGTGTTTTGTGTCGTTGTCTTCGGAAGATAACATGAACGACGCTGCGGTTCAAATTTCCAAATCGACCCAAGAAATTCATTGAAATAACTTTTTTTGTTTCAGACATCTGTTGTACTGCTCTGACCACATTCTATTCTTTCGGTGTAATCGTTTGTCCGGTGCTTGTGCCGATGCCCTCCCAAGCACTCCTGCTTAGCATAGAAATGCTGATGCATTCACCGGAAACCCGATAGCATCTTCGACATATTTTAACGTTCGCTTCCGTTCGTGTTCAAGAGGGAGGAGCTAGGAACATCGTCAGCGAGACTTCTGTTCAGGATGTTCTGCACGGAACTGATTTTTTAGCATGCTTTAATGGAAAATGGACACAAGCTTCATTGGTTTTGATTTTATAACAAAAAATCTGAAAAATACAGTAACAGTAAAAAATAACAATGAGACTTACTTTTTATTAAACAGTGAATGACATGGAGGATTGAAAGTAATACACTTGGATAATAACTGAAAAATATTGTGGCTTAGTAAAATTTGTATTTACATAGACATGACTATAAAAGCTTAATACGAGCTTTTTAATTTTTTTATATTTATTTGGATTAGATTTACCGCATTTTACTATTAAATGATACAGGGAAACTGAAATCGATATTTTGAATCAAAAGAGGTTTATGTAATATTTATGATTCTCAGAGCTTGTGCGTTTAGGTCACACCTGGAGGGATGAATGATTGTGATGGTTGGAGGGAGGCAAAGGAACAGGTGTAAAAGTAAGGGAATGCGGCGGGAGCTTCTTCCACGAAACATTCCACACGGCGGGAGTTTGATCAAATACAGAAGTGGAGATGACGGTGACGGCGCTAGTATATTGTATATTTTTTGTGTTTCATTTTACGAGCATCAGCACGGATGACGAGATACCAGTAACGATTATGATTCAATCGTGTTTTGAGGACTTCCGAGAAAGGGAGAGGCATGAACTTGCCCTCGGTGCCGCATTTTCCGCACTCACTGCATAGTTAAGTAGAATGTCCGGAGGAGAATCCTAGTGGCCGGCTGCTCTGTTCTATAGTTTTCGGTGGTTCCTCCGATTAGTATTAGGTGAATGCCGGAGTAGCACCTTAACAAGTGGATGGCGCGCAAGTTTTCCTTTCTTGTCCTTTCCCCATCCTCTCCCTTACGATACACACTTACACTTGTTTGCACTACACTCACACATGTCGGGAGCGTAGCGCTTGTCGTGTGCGGTGCGGTGCCCTGCGAGATTCCTGGGATCTGTTGGTATCTTCCATTCCACTACCAGACGAACAGAGCCACTTCTAGAGAAATAACGTGCCCTACACTTACGGGAATAATGACCATAGTAGTTATAGACCCATCTTTAAACCGTGAAGCCGTTGCTAGACACCACGGTCATCATCGCAGGTGGCGATGGTGGTGCGGGAAACACGATGGCTGTCGGATGCGGTGACTGTCCTGACGGCGCGGCGGCGACGGAAGACAAGGGGAAGGACAGGTCGCAGGCGCAAAAACAGAGCTCGCGTGGAATGCGTGGTCTACTTCGCGAGGCCACCGCGCCGCGCCGCGCCGCGCCGGGGGCATCCGCTTGGTCGCTGCCGTGCCGCCTTCGCCGCCGCCGCCGCCGGACGCACGCCAACCCCACGACGCGCTCAGACTGCCGCACGGAGATCGAGGTAGATCAAATACGCGACTTTTCGTCTGGTTGGTTGATTAGTGATGCCGGGCGCGTCAACAGCTTAGGTCATTTGTCCCATAAGTGTAGTGCGTGTTTTTTCCTCGGGAGATGGCTGTGATCTTCCCCCGCTGGATGGCGAGATCCAGCGCCGACCTACCGTCGGTTAGCGGGGGTTCCCCCTAACCAGAACTCTCCCATCAGCGGGGCACCGCCCCAGCCGGGACAAGCTGTAAGCTCTGGTTGGTGTTGTACTGGATATGGTATTCATTAGAGACCGGAAAAAATGTAGTGTGGAAACGTCAAAATATGTATATAAATATGTAATGAAAACAGTGAGAATATGTAATAAATATGTAAAATCGGATATAATATGTAATAGTAAAATATACCAATTACTTTTACGTAATACGAAATTAAATTTACAAAGTTTCCAAACAAATTTTAAAAATAATACAAACGGTTTTAAAAATCATTTGGAGAACACAAGTGTGTGCACATTTTGCTCCAGAAAACTTTCCCGACAGCATTAAAAACTTCACCTATTGCTTAGGCAAATACGAGTCTCGGTATAACCCTTCACTTTTTTTAAAAATTTCATATTTGTATAACTTGACTAAGGGACGTTTGCATTTATTGTTTAGAAGTGGAGGGGTGTATTTTGTGGGAAGTTTTTATCATGGTCACTTCAGGGTTGGTTGTCGGTTTCGCCACTGCGCGCTGCATGCTGCTGTTTTTGCAATACCAAGAAGGTTTAAATTTTGAAAAAGAAAAAGAACATTCATGTGAATATTGATCTGTACTATTTTTCCAATGTAGAAAATGAATTGTGGATTTAGTGAACACGCAGGAATATGGGTGTAACTGATCTCTGGATGATAAAAATGAAGTTGTATGTACTAGTAAATATTAAGTAGGTTTCAGTATCCTTTTGAACTTTTTTGTAGCAACACTCTCGTTTAACATTATCGATCTCTCTCTCTCTCTCTCTCTCTCTCTCTCTCTCTCTCTTGACATTATTATCGATCATTAAGCAAAATTTTATTTTTCCCTTGAATGGCCGGTATCCTTTTGCAATTGCTGGTAATCTCTTTACAAACACCATTGCTTACAAACAGTAAAAACATTTGTCGTAATAAAAGGAGCTTTTGTTAAATACTGAAGGGAAATGAAGATTGCAAATCTAGATATATCATTACAGTTTCAGTTTTTTTTTCTGAAACAGTAATTCCAAAAGAATGTGCTTGTGACGTAACTTTACACTCTTATGCTACAATTGGAAGCCACTGATTATACTTTTACAAAATGTGTTCTGTTCAGTTATTTTGAGCATTCCTTACGTTAGTAGATTTCACAACTAAAAGGGGAAAGGTAATAGAACCAGAAAACAATGACCCGGTTTGTCATCTCGGCACTTGGAGACATTCTTCTGTATATGTCGCGTGCCGCTTTGCGCGCGCTCTGGGCGGGGAGCTAGTTAACTACTTAATTAGTCTCTAGGTGTTTGTCCTCGCTGCCACGAGACAACTGTTGCAAGTTGTTTTCTAATGAGTGTGATTTGGGAAGCAGCGCGTGCTAAGAGGGAACAAGAAATTCGAATGGTTCTTGTGCAAAAGAGTTCATTGCATTCCTGGGTATTCTGTCGCATTTCCTAAGAATTCCTTAGGCGTTTTGGCATGCATTTAAGCGTGTCTGTGTGAGTGCATAAGAAATGGGAGAAGGATGAAACGCTTAGGATTTTTTTGGAACACAAAATTGCTAATGGGTTTACTTTGAAAGAAAATCATAAGTATTCTCAGATAATGTGTGACTGGCGCGTGTGCCTCGTTGATGTATCATTTCCATGTCGTGCATCTTTGATTCACGGCTGATGAAAAAACACGAAAATAAATCGGCAAAATATTAAAAACAGTTTTTGATTTTTGAAAATGACATTTTAATGAATGTGATATTTTTACCTCATTGAGTATACATGGTTGTAATTGCATGTAAGAAATTAAAAAATGGCTTAGAGAATTTTATAATAAAACTAGATAATCATAAAGTTTCCGCATCAATTACCTTAATGAATTCGTGAGAATCGAAAGAGATCGACAATGGAATTACCCCGCGACGATCATAAATAAATCAGTGATTGGTTAAAAAACATGCAACACACATTAAAAAATACGAAGAAACAGGAGACAACGAAAACTCCCAAAACCAGATTTCTGTAAACATTTTAATTTATATTTTTCGTCCGATTACTTTACTTTCTCAGTGCAACGGTACTGAACACGTAGATTATCGTCATTCTTTGGCACTACACCCCTTCGTTGGGTTCATACTGACATGCCCATACTTGTTTTGTTTTAACCATATAGTATGAATCTTTTGTGGGCGGGCGATCAATGATTGCTCCGCCCTAAAGTTTGATGAAATTGATCAGAGGAAAGCATGAAAATAGCTGATCAAACCATCCACGTACTGGCATCATTCGATAAATCTACCTCAGCTAGTGAGGAAAACATGCTCTAGACGTGACTCCAGGGTCCGGGGCCCACAAACCGTTCAGTCGCAGTCCCTCAGGTATACTCTAAATGCTGAGGTGAGGAATAATATTTAAAGCAAGAATATCTGGAAACGATAAACGAAATGTTATGCACACGAATTACTCAGGCAAAATTGCAGGAAAATGTGTCTGCAAGAGTTTTTCAACTGATATTTCTTCCATTATTGTGCCTTTTGATTGGCCTTTGCTGCATCATAATTCATCCCATAATTTACCGAGTATTCACGGCAGTTTAGTAAATTGTGCCCTTTTACATAGTATCGTGGATATAATGAATATCGTCTTCATCCAGAAGTAAAATATTCTTACTTTAAGTATATACGAAATATAAAAGTTTCAAATGTAAGTTTATATACTACAGGGTGCCAGTTTCTCCGAACTGAGTCGAGTCTGTACTTCCTATTAACAACTGCAATTAAGTTGGTAGCAACCAGATCAATGGGAAACAAGTGAAGGGGACAACACTTCCAGCATCCGTTATGATTGTGGTGTGTACGCAATAGACGGTTTCTTTTGTTACTAACTGCAGCTCCTGCTACCAATATAATGCCAATATAATTTCTGTTCCTAGCACTCTCACTAGCAAGGTGCAACTATGGAGGGTTTAGAACTGGGGTGTCCAACTTGCAAGGCAGGCCTCAAGGGCCACAACTAAAACCTTCAATATGGTTGCAGGCCATATCCTTACTTGGGCGATCCACATTTGACTTCCCCGTAATGTTGATCTCAGAATTTTATCCGGCTGCTCTGAAAAGGGGGGAGGGGGGAACCATGCGTGATATCAGGCCGTACCGTACATAGCGCAGTGAAACACATTGGCATGATTTCCTGAATTTACTGGAAAAAAATTCCTTAAATCTAAATTTCACCTAATTTGACATTAAAGGGGATGTTGACCCCACAGAGTGCGAGCGCTAGTCCGAGGTTTTCAATTTTGATTGATAACCTTTCTCGGGCTACAGTGAAAGGCACCGCTGCCCGCATGCAGCCCGCTGGCCATCATCCTGGCGCAGTACAGCCCTGAAGAGGACCGCGATATGTCGGTCGAAACGTCGGCACCCCAGCCTTCGACGCGGCGTCACACGGACAGCCCAGATCAGCCCGCTGGCCGCCAGTTAGACAACCCTGGTCTAGAATGAGATTCTTAAACTAGAACTGCAGTCACTGAACGCCGCGGTGGTGTCGAAGGTCTGTCTGACGAGGTGGAGTGAGGCCTGCGGAGACCGGCGCGGGCGGCCGCGCGATGACAGAGGGCAGCGTTGCGGCGGCGGCGGCGGCGGCGGCGGCGGCGGCAGGTGGCCGGCGGGGCGGATGCTGGGTTGGGCCGGCCCTCGACCGCGGCGACGCGTCGCGTGCCCACGAACACCGGCTGCTGCCGCAGGGAGTAGTCACCGGTCGTCAGCCGCGCTCGTGCCTTCTCTGACTCGCGCGTGGAGCTTGCCTTGTGGAACACCTGACGAAGGAGAGAAATACACGAGCGGCAATGTAACTCGTGAAATAAGCGTGATGTGATTGGAGATGGATGTTTTGGAGACCTCTGGCTCTGCAAATGGATGCGCTGGTTGCGAACTCAATTGCGGGTAGCAGTTTTTCCGCATTGTAAAAATAAAGAATCGTGAGAAATTAAATATTACCTTCCAGATTACTTGGTTATACGATTTATACTATTTATTTTCCGATGCTCCGTCTAATTGTTACTCTACAACGGCGGATAAATGATTATCAGCTCATAAGAATTGTAGGAGTACATTTTACGGTTGACGAGTTCTGGACTGTGCAAGCGCTTGAATTATTCGAAAGTTTTCGGCTCCGTTACAACAGCTCCCTGGTCATGAGCTGCACCGACCTATAGCCGACGAGTAGCGAGAACAACCTGTCTTCTCAAAATTCTGAACAGAGATGGATCGTCGAATTGTCGAGTGCAACGCCGACAATCTTCTGCTTTAGCACCACAGTACGAATGAATTCCAAATATAATCGGGTTAATATTATCTTTTCCAATCGTTTTGTTTTAGAATATTTCTTTCGATCATTTCCGCGTGTAAATCATAAATAAAGCACCTAGAATTGGATAACTTTGTCTTTGACAGACGCAAATTAATGATTTTCCAATACGGCAAGTCAAACTGTCTAGGAACTATTCCTGATCAATTTATACTGCGGGGATGCTGTTAAATGAAGACGCTGAGTTTTAAAACTGTCACGTACCCTGAGCTTATATGGGCCCATTATTTATGTTACTAATTTCCAATACGCGCAGATATTGAAATAAAACGAAGCAGCCCCCGACCAAGCGAGAAGTTTCTATGGTTTTGTTAGATACATACTTACATAAAAATATGAACTTCGATTTTTGACTGAAAAAATGCAAATATTTGATTGTGTTATTCCGCCTATTCTCGTAATGCGACTACCGACCGGATTTTCATAGTTTTGTCACTGCTTACATCACAGCTAATAGCATCAATTTAAAGAAGAGGCGGCCAGCAAATAAATATGTGCTATTCACGTGTTGCGTTATGGAATAACTTTTTTGATATTTTTGGAATGTAAAGAACTGTTGTACAGTGTGTATACTTTACTACGCTATTGCAGTATTCATGGGGACTGTTTTTATCAAAATATTTTTTGAAGTGTTATGATAGTATTTTGTACGTTAGTTTCGAACAGTGCCCTTGCTACGTTTTGGAAAATAATTTTGTTTAGTTTAACAGCATTTTTTTTCTGCTGCAGGACACTAGTAATTGTTATTTCTGGTCGATTTCTTTTCGATTAAGCTATTTCTTCTAGTAGAAATTCCAGTGGTTAGGAGTTGAACCTTCAGGAACACCCCAAGTGAATAGGCCTGTTGTATAACAGCCGCTACCTTGGATTCCAAACATCACCGCATCGCCTTCTTTCCAACTCGCTGCCCTCGCCACATCCGTCTCCTCTCGCCGGCCTTCCGCCGCGGCCCCGCCGGGGGTCACAGCTGAACGCGAACAGCCTCAGGAGGCAGTGGACGGTGACCGGCCGCCGCGCTTCGCCCCTACACTTCCTCCCACGAAGCGCCCATTAACACCCGCAAGAGGCACCTGCGCCAGCGAGAACGCTGTTCGTGCTCTTGTTGATCAATATTACGTGTGTTTGCGGTTCGGGACTCGCGGTTTGTCAACAATTTCTTTACAAATGGACGGTGTGTTGCTTTCTATTGTTGTTTCATTGCCACTTAACATCAATATTTAACCTCAAACTACCTTCTTTGTTTAAAAGCTGCTTTACAACAACTTACTTTTTGAATTCGAACATTTACTTACTCCTTCTGAGTTATGTGTATTGAGCTTTGTTGAAGGTTTATTTCATGTAGCTTAATGTCAGCGAATAAAAAGATTATTTTTTAATAAACCTATATTAAAATTGTAACTAATATTTTGTGAGTGGTCGATTGTGAAACTCGAGAACATTGGTGTATTAGTGACTGGTTGCGGACGGTATTCCGGACACTAGGCAATGAACGGATCAACTTGCATTTAATGTTCTTATCACATCACTAAATCTTACTGTTTTCGTTTTTCATTATATCTTGTATGAATTCACTAAATTATTGCAGTATTAAATTATTGTTGTTTTCTTAATTTCTTTCTACTTTTGTGTTTTAATTCCTTCTTTTGTTTCCTTAATTTGTTGTGTTACGTCGACTTCGCTTCTTTTAAAATTATGTATTACTAAACTTTCAATTACTGATCTATTAATTTGTACCAGAATGTTTTATATTTTTTTAATGTTTTTGTATCGAGATACTGACAATGATAGTGTCTCGAAAGCTGCTGTGGAATTAAATAATGTCGGCCAAGACAACTCCTTTAATTCTTTTATTTAACATTACAAAAGACGCAATTTGAAAAACTAATGCAGACGCAGTGCAATTCTTGGATTTCAGATTGGTTTTCCGATTTCCATATTATCAACGTCATCACGGAGCACTGTTTATGCGAGCACTGCTTATACAAAAGAGTAGACATGTTACAGGAATCAAAAAAAGTGGTAAATCAGTAAAAATGGAAGCAATTGTTACTGTTGACTACCCACACAGCTTTTTCCTGATAACGAAATTCAGTCACTGACTTGCAGTTGTCCTGCAGTGAGAAGACAGCATCACGTGCACGAGCCCTCGATTATTGGCGGCTGCTATATTTGGCTTCATGTTTGCGGCAGACAGGCGGAGTCTGTGGTACTCCGTTGGCTGCGTTGGCGGGCGCGGTGGAGGGTGCGGGCGGGCGGGGGGCGCACGCGGCATTCATGGGCGATGTCGCTCTCGCGGAAGCGTTCTCGCCGCCTGGCCATCGCCCGCCCGCCCGCCCGCCCGCCCGAGTGGGAGCGCCCATGGGCCGTCTCTATTCCGTGGGCATCCTCCCGTTGGCTCATTGCGGATGGCACCGCCCCCACCCACACGATCCATTATTCAGCGCGCGAGAGCTGCGGCGCTGGGCCCGGCTCAAGACGAGTGGGCGGCGCCGATTCGGGGTATCGCTTGCGCTTTCGATCTGCTGGGATGGCACCGGGCCTTGGCGAGTCGAGGATTGGCGACTTCACTTGTTATGATATTACTTTGAGACACTCTGTTCGCGTGTGACGGAATCTTGGTATTGCTTGCGCTTTCGATCTGCTGGGATGGCACCGGGCCTTGGCGGGTCGAGGATTGGCGACTTCACTTGTTATGATGTTACTTTGAGACACTCTGTTCGCGTGTGACGGAATCTTGGTATCGCTTGTGCTTTCGTTCTGCAGGTACGGAACCGGTGCTTGGCGAGTCAAGAAATGATAACTAAACTTGGGAGATGTTACTTTGGGGCCGACTCTTCGCGTGTGACCGATCCGCACTTACGCTTTCGATCTTCAGGGATGACGCGTTACCTTCGCGAGCGGAGGATAGGCGGTTGCGACCCCGCTCAATCGGGTGTCAGTCGTACAAACGCATGTGTGAATATTAATTAATGTTCCACCCAAGGGACAACAGGGTGTGTGATGTGACAGTAAAGATTGTAGTGATATTCGTAATCTGCTTCGTGACGTTTCATAGTCGTGGGGACAAAGAGAAGGAACTGGGTGCTGTGGCCTCCTTTAAAATGTCGAAAGGGCCCTGCGTAATAATTTGTTTTATTTCCAAAATGCGATCAATTATTTATTTTAACTTTTTTAATTTGCGGAATTGATACAAGACGTTTGGGGAAGGGACTCTCCTAACCACCTGGCAAGCCTACAAACTTATCGAATGGTTCAAGTTATCGAATTATTTCGTAGTAAAATGTGTCGTATATAAATTAAAAAGTTCAATGGGGAGAGGGGGCCTATAGAAAGCCAGAGGGGCCCAGAAATGTAGTTGACCTCTCTCTTGTTTTAGGCTGGGCACGCGTAAAGAATATTACCCAAAAAAATTGCTTGATTACCTCGATTTTGGTGCAGCTTTTAGTAGTATTGCTTATACAGTCGACTCCGATTATAGTAAACTTCTGGAGACTAACATTTTTGGTTCATTATATCAGAGGTTCTCTATATCCGATGATGTTAAAATTAAATAGAATTTCTCCACAAGGATTGATTTTATTAATACTGAGAAACAGCAAAATACAATAACAGCACGAACTGAAAATTCCAAAATCTTTATTTGCCCCTTAAAAATTAATTATTTTCAATCGTTGCACCGTATATTTTTCATTAGTAATTTCGTAAGATCAATCTCCAGATTTCGTGCTCTCTCTATACTGGATTCTGCATTGTCCACTGTCTCTACATTTCGTAATGCAATCTTGACACCCTTCAATGTCTCTTCCACTATTGGAGCTCTGTCCCACTCTGCGTAGGCCATTTTACTCGTCACTTTACAAATAACATACAAGATCCTTTCGGTAGTGAGATGGCGCAAGGGGCTAATGAAACTACGTTTTTCTGCGCGGCGCGGGAGGTGTCGCCTTACTGTGGGACTGTGCCAGTCGCGCGCTTCCTGTCGCCAGTGTAGAACAAACGCGCTTTGTCCCGCGGAATATAAAACCAAGCTCGAAACTGAAGCAAGCAATCGCGCGTTGCCGCCGCCAGTTGTAATCCACGCAGGGCACGACCTTTGTTTCCGCAAAGAAACTTTGTGCGTTGCGTATGGCCATCAACAAGGGCTCCTTTCCGGGTCCGCTACCTTCACTTCAGGAGCAACTTCTTCCTAATGGAAGGATAAACCTTCGGCCGACGATATTTTTTCCAAGCTGCCTGGTGTTGGAATATGTGGCACGGAGCCCATATGTTCTTTTTCAGGAGGAAATTAATTTCCAGCACTTTGTATTTCCAACGTTCATTCTAGACGAGGTTCAAACTCACTATAACAGAATCTTCTCATGGTTATTTGTTGTCTAAGTGAAACGGGACCAATGACTTAACGTTCTCTATAACCGAGGGTTTACTATATCAGAGTTCATTTTAACCGGAGTCGACTGTATTTTACATGTCAGCTTTTTCGAACACGTTAAACTGTTTGAAGGATTATTGTACGCAAATTATAGGAGTCTTGCTTTCATGTTTAATGCGAAAGTGCGTAATTGTCATTATAGAATCGCAGCTTCCTCGTTGATTGGAAAGCTAAGGAACGTTGGCACTGCCATGCGCCTGGTAGTTGTCAAAACCAAATGAAGATCTCCGACGTGTAGGTGGTATTCCGCCCACTTTTCGTACGAATGCTGAGGCACAATCCCGCTCGCTCTTGGTGGAATCTGTAGTGAACAAATTTTGCAGACTTCCTTGCGATTCACTCGTTTCCCGTATCGCGTATTCTACTCATTCTGTCATAATTTTTAGTTGATTATTATTCATAAAATCTCCCATTTTTATGATGTAAGCGAAAGCTTTGGTCCAGGAAGTCTGAATCAGTATCATGAAGCAGCTGCCTCTAGAGAATGACTTCATCAGAGTTTTCAAATGAGGGCAACTATATTTCGAAATAATGAATTAAACGATCATTCTTTTCCGAATGTTAGTGAGTGGGGCAATTACTGCTCTGTCTCCGTATTTTAGTTTGTGGTGTGGTGTACATTGTTTACCTGACAGGCAGGTTTTTAACCCTGACACAATTTTATTTGCAGAAATACCTTTTTTATTCTGAAACGAACCTGCATTATTGTATTCCGTAAAATCAAACCCTGGATAATGAAGTAGATAGTAATAGTAAATAGAATACTGAGTTCAAGTTTTCAGCACTGCACAAACACGTATAGTTTTGCCGGAACGACGTGAAAATTTGGAAAGAAAAAGTTTTGTTTAAAAGAGCTGTACAATTGTATTGTCTTAATAATAATAATAATAATAATAATAATAATAATAATAATAATAATAATAATAATAATAATAATGTGGTCAAGAGTTCTTCAATATCCGAAATAATGCCTATGACAGGTAAATTATGATGAAACATTTTTCTGTATATGTTCAATTTAAGATGCTCATAGATATCCTCACTTTCTTGCGTAAAAATTTGAATAAAAAATACACAGGGATATTTCTTTTAATTGTTCATAGGAGAATTGTGTTATTTGCTGATAAACTCCTGAGTTAATTGAACTGACAAAAAAAACAAAACAAATGATGTTATGAAGACTCACGGTGCTTGAACGTTGTAATTAATAGTATTAACTCTTATAGTCGATAATTTTATATAGTAGTGTACTATTTTAAAAAGCGACACGAACTTGAAACAAAGGAAGAAACTGCCTACTGTCAATTAATTCACGTTGCAAATGAAGAGGGTTTCAAATAACCAAACGAGTCGATGCATTCCCCCGTCTTCCCACAAGAGGAAGTGCGTCACGCGCGAGGTCTCGCTAGGGAACGCGAGCAAAAAGCGCCTTCCGCTCTTCCGCCTGGAAGCGCAGGTGGCGCGCGCGCGCGCCCGCCCGAGTGAACCGGTTCATCGAACCGTCCGCCCGCCGCCCACCCAACCACTCGCCCGCCCGCCTCAGCAGTTCGTTCGTTCGTTCCTTCGCCCGCCCGCCCGCCCGCCCGCCCGCCCACTCGCCCGCCCACTCGCCCGCCCACTCGCCCGCCCACTCGCCCGCCCACTCGCCCGCCCACTCGCCCGCCCACTCGGGAGCAACTCGCTCTCCCACGCCGTTTCGTACCCACCGCGAGCTGCGCGCTGGTGTGCAGTGGCGTACACGGCGTACACTGCCAAAAAAGGAACGAAAAAATGAAGGGGAAAAGGAAAACAAAGAGGAGAGATGGGGGAGAGATATGAAAAAGATGTGGATGTCTGCAACTGTATACAAGGCACTATCGAAACGAGAAAATTTTCATCTTAATGACTTCAACAAGGGTCTATCACTCTTTGCAAAGTGAAGAGTATAATGTAGACGACATTTCATGTCCATAAGAACTTCATCGCATCATCCTCCCGTCCGCCCGCCCACTGACTCTCTCGGGAGCGACTCGTTCTCCCACTCCGCACCGCACCTCGAGCTGGGCGACGGTGTGCAGTGGCCTGGCGTACACGGTGTTCGGGAGATGGCGGTGATCTTCCCCCGCTGGATGGCGAGATCCGGCGTCGGCTAGTTGGGTTTCCTCCTAATCAGGACTCTCCCACCAGCGGGGCACCGCCCCAGCCGGGACAATCTCTAAGCTGACGACCGGTCTCCTGGAGTATGTGGTAGTGTAGTGCATGTTAGTGCAAGTGTGTGTAAGGGGAGAGGATAGTACAAGGAATGGGAAGGAAAGATCGCGCGCGGTCCGTGGCCCGTTTGATAGGGTACTGCTCCGGCATTCTCCTGGTGTTGATCGGAGAAACCACGGAAAACTACCGATCAGCAGCCGGCCGCTAGAATTCTCCTCCAGATAGCGACTGAATTCGACCTAGCTGAAAAGTGTCGAAAATCCTGCCGCCGTCAGGACTCGAACCTAGGACCTCCCGGTCAGAAGCGCTGCAGTGACATCAGTTGATGCACTGAGCTACCGCTCTCGGTAGAAAATTGTCATCTTAATGATGTAAACAGGGGTCTACCATGCTGTGCAAGGTGAAAAGTATAATTGAGACGACATTTTTGTACATAAGAACTTCATCGAACCACCCAGCCACCCGCCCGCTCGGTGGCGACTCGCTCTCCCACGCCGCTCCGCACCGCGAGCCGGGCGCTGGGCGCTGGCGTGCAGTGGCGAGGCGTACACGGGGGACCCGCACCCACCGAAGAAGAAACGAAAAAATGAACGAGGAAACGAAAACCAAGAGGAGACGGCAGGGGGAAAGAAATCAAAAAGAAGTGATGTTCAACAGTATATTCAAGAGACTGCCGAAACGAGATAAAAAATACCATCTTAATGGTCTGAATATTTAAACAAGAGTCTACCATTCTTTGCAAGATGCGTAGTATAATTTAAACGACATTTTTTGTATTTAAGAATTTTTAACAAGTGAATAATACGTACAATATTCGTTTAATCGGGCATTCTTGGCCGAAAGACCTCGTTTGTTAACTCTCCTCTCTCGTATTGTAGTGAGATGTTTTAAGATGCATATTTTTACATCCTCGCCACGGCCATAGCCTGCTTCTCTTCTCTCCACTCCGCATCGCCCTTACGACCATACCCTGCCAAACCCGCACCGCTGCTCCGCAGTACTCACATGCGTTGCAAATTGCATTGGACCAAGTCGGTTGAGACATTTTTCTGAAAAACGTGTTATCGGTTGAAAAGTTTTGTTGGGGAGAAACATACTTAAAAAGTTCTTACAGTAAAATTTTTCGTTAGTATTTTTAACCCGCAATCACTCCCTTAAAGAAAACGACTTCATGTTATTCAAGAGATGATTTTTTTAGCAGTGAGACAGTCAATTTTCCTTATTTTCTGATAAATCAATTTTCTATAGGTAAAGAGTGATTATTTAAGCAATTTAAAACATTTCATTGATTTGCTGTTTTCGAGTGATTCTTTTGAAGACAATCCCCCGATCCTCTGCAGCGTCTCCCAGCTACCTCGTGGGGGGGGGGGGGCTCATGGATGGGCGGGGGGGGGCGGCGTTTATGACGGGGCACCGCTGCCCTCTGTTTACTGTCTCAGGAGGCGCCCCATGGGTCGTTTTATTTGGCGGAAACTTCCCGCCTATTGCCTGGCCTCCCCGCTTCGTCCTTCCTCACTCTCCTCATCTCTCCTCACCTCATCCCACCTCACTCCACCCCTCGCCTGCTGCCTTGCCCCTTTATGTGTTGGCCCTTCGACTTTCTTCCCCAAACGCTAAAAACTGGCGTGTAAAATAAATAATTGCCTAACAAAGAAATAAGCAGAAAAATTCACCTAACCTTATTAACACGAATGTCAAATAAATATTTATGTGTAGAAATGTGGTAAAAAATTAAGTTGTAAACATTTCCCCCAATTTAACATATTCTGTCAGAAGAACTTTTGAAATCCATATTTTTTTATTGCGGAAATGTATAGCAGAAAATGCATCTTCCATATTTCTACTTATAATTTCTCCTTCTCGAAGGAGCACGAATATTTTCGAAAACATATTTTTAATTTTTTACTCGCCCATTAATATATATTTTCTTGAAGGACAATTTTGTCAATCATTATCGATTAGTTGTGATATCCTCTCTGTACATGTGTTGAAAATAAACCCAGTTGCATTAGAAGAAATGTAACAAACAATTTGGGCATATAAACGGGACGCATATGATAACTTTTTGCCTTATGAACATGTAGTGGGAAATTTCATACACCATGAGACATTTCTCATGACTTTTTCCTTGTGCACAGATGTTCGTCAGGTCATGTACTAACGCTGACAAGGAGATTCATGTACCTGCCGAACCTCTTTGCATTACGTGTTGCTTGAAAATTAGGGTATAATGCCACATATATAAACAAACATAAGTTATACGTAATTTGTCTCAAATTGTTCTTTGGCAAAAAGTGATAATTTTTGCTTTAAAAGTCCTAGACGTTTGTAATATTTGAGACATCTGTAAAAGTAAACAAATTAATAATTCTGACCAGAGTTAATTAACCAACTGTTACTGTGTATCTAGGTTGCACGTTCAAGATTCCTAGATTGAAAGAAATTTTTTTCAAACATAATTCATGATCCTTATATAGTTCAGCGTAAAATAGTTGCAACAAATAATCCAAATATCCTAATTGACAAAGATTCGTTTACATTTCACATTGCTACTATTCTTCCGCAGCATTTCATTGGTCATTCAGTGGTTTCTAGAGAATACCGGGGTAACAAAACCCTTCTTTCCTAACAGAAAATACGAAAATTTATGTTCGTATAGATTCCCAAAACTTCGGTCAGCAGGACAGATAGTACCGTGTACTGCTGACCGGACTGATTTGATAGGAGCATGTGGAAACGACCTTCCCCTGGGCTACTTGACTTACGGATGAAGTTCCATGATTCCCTGAATAACCTACTGAGGGAGACCCGGGTGTCAAGAGGGCGGTGCGCGGAAGGATTTCTTATAGTACCTACGTACCGTACACTACGTAACAGCGTCACTTGTGAATGGGCCTTTCATGGAGGAGTGCTTTTTAACAGTGTCTACCTTTCTTACAATAGCCACCTCGGGCGGAGCAGTTTTAGGTTGTAAAATTATTGTGAGGACGGGCGCTTTATGGAGAGGTGGAGGGCTTTGTTGCCTAAATCTCCGGTTTCGGAGCGCGTATACTGCTCGTAAAACGGTTTTCGCTTGTTTCCTGGAATTTGGACGAGAAGTTTTTTTCCTGACAGGCCGTAAAGGGAAATGATATGCGGAAAATGCAGTAGGTAAACTCTGTATAGGGCCCTGGGCCCGAAATTCCCTTGTTTCGTGGTCGAAAGTTTGTGTGCAAGAACGGATGATAAATAAAATTGTTGACGTTCTTTTACATGTATTTCTATTAAACAACGGTAGTTCGTGTCTTAACAAAGCCATGTTTCACTATACGATGTCTCATACCACTGGCAGAAATGTGTGCAGAATTGTCTGGAACATATAGTTTTAACCTGGTTAAAAGGAACACAGTTTTACGTTCTGGGAAAATCACTTCATTCTTCGTTCTTTTGAGAAAATTAGTTTTTTATTCTCCGTAAAAAATATTTAATAGATGAATTTCTACAGGAACCCTCTGCGTGTACTTTGACGCAATTTTGACGCAAAACTTAATGAATTATCGATATTTTGTTCGGCAATTTAATATTTAATACAATGCTCTTTTCTTAGAAAATTAATTTTTCTAAGAAGGGTTCAAGAAGTTTTTCCGTCTCTCTGCGTCTCCACGCACAATGTCTCTGTTTATATTATACCAATTATTTGTACGAAAGAATTGTAAAAACAGACGTAAGAGTGAGCTGCTGTGTCTGGCCTATTGCCTGGCCGTTGGGGCGTGAGAGTTGAAAAGCGAGGGAACTTCGCGTCGATTAGGCACGCTTTCGTTCGATACACACAGTGCACACTGTGCAACGTGTCCCATAAATCGATTTGCTCGGGGCTTGTGAAATGTGGGTGAAATTGTTTGAGATTTTGTTGCGCCAACAGAGTGGATGTGTTATTTATACGGATATCTCTATTTATAGAAAATAATCCACGTTTCGTAGTTGTTTTCATGGTTCGTAGAATAAATGCCGTACTTTAATTTTCGATGTTCCTGTTGACATATTTGCACCTCATTGTTAGACTTTCACTATCGTTTATTTGTATTCCTGCACGACTCCAGTGAATTTCTAGGTTAAACGGATGCAATTTATCGGATTCGATAAATCGTTCAACTCGATTATCGTTCAACGGATGCAATCTATGCTATTTATCGGAACAAAAGCTTTTATTCTTTCCTCTTTGACTCTCATGATAACTTTAACTTCAATTCGACCTGCCAAAGTCATTATGCCTATTAGATGGTGGCGGTGTAGGGAGTATGGACTTTTGTAGTTTAAATTATATGAGTCGGATAAAGCGGGAAGCCTTTTGTTGAGGGTATTTTAAAAATATCAGATTATACGACGTGAAAACAATTTAATAAATATATAAAAATGTGAAATGTAATCTTTTTAAAAAGTTGGACGTTAGTCTACCATGATGCACCACAAATGGATGAAAAAGTGTAAATGTACTGAACGGGCGTGACTAAGACATGGAACGTAAAGTTAAGCTCCGCTGGCGAACTTCCCGTCTGGGACCACTTTAGCTTCACATGTCTCAAAGCACCCTCGGGATTGAACCTTTGAAATGCAGTCTTCCATTTCCAAAAAGAAAAGAGCAATATTTGAGTGGCGTGGACTGGCCCTTCCGACGCGCACAATAACCCCTGGCTTTCGCCAGCGGGCCTGCAGCCGCGGGGACCATTAGGTTAATGTTATACGACGTTCCGTTATTCGTAATAACCTTCGGCCCCGCCCCCGCCGAGTGCGTGTCGAACAAGACGCGCTCGCCACGCTGCGCCGCCGTTTGTGCGCGCGCGGAGGTGCCGTGCCGGGCGGACGGCGGCCCTGAGCCCAATTGGGCTCGCAGCGGGGCTCGTTAGGTAACCGGAGGCCCAGGTGCTCCGAGCCGCGCCTTCCGGCCACTGCTCCTTCCCGGCCCTTGCCTTCGACCCTACCTCGGCATTCTCTCTGCCTGTGCCGTCGTTCTCTCTCCATCTCTCCGGCTCTCGGCCTCCCCCATCTGCCCATTCGTAGCTTACTCTCATTAACTCGCTGCATCCCATCTGCCCTTTCGTAGCTCACTCTCATTCATTCACTTAAATCTTCCCGTTCGTTGCTCATTCTCATTCATTCACCCACTCACTCCCATCTGCCCATTCGTAGCTCTCTCACTCTCCCACTCACTCAGTCATTCACTCCCATCAGCCCATTCGTTGCACTACCATACCATCACTCCCATCAGCCCACTCTCACTCACTACCATAATCTCTTTCGTCCTTCCATTTTTTTTTTTTAGAATTTAATATAAACTTGTTTGAAGTTATGTTTTGAAAATGTCTTGTTGTAACGAAATGAACAGATTCTTCTTCTTTTTACTTCCAATGAGACCATCATAAGCGTGTGTAATAGTTTGCTGAGAGGATGGGACAAGGGAGAGGAAGGAAAGATCGCGCGCGGTTCGTGATACTCCAGCCTAGTGTTGATCGGAGAAACCACCGCCAACTCCCGATCAGAGCTGCCGTCCGCTAGAATTCTCTTCCAGACAGCGGCTGAATTATGCCTATAATAGCTGGGTAGCTATTACACACGTAAAAAGTACTTAGGAGACGTAAAAACAATTAAATAAGTAGGTTGAAATGGGTATAAATCAAAGGATAAATAAGTAAAATTGTTTTGCAAAATATATCCTCAGTTATTGTGATACAGGGTTTATGAGAAAACTTTGTATATATTGTGTTCTTACTCATTGTCCCTTATTCTCCGTTGCACATGCCCCTAAGACGCCTTCTTAGCTCAACAAACATCTCTCTTCCGGTGGGTCGCTTTCCGCTTGCCCCCTATTCCTCTAATTCGGTTTTATAGACCAGGACCTGCTTACGCGATTCAAGAGGCAGCTTTTTTATGGTGCGTGGCGAGGTGAGGCGACTCCGTGGCCCGGTGCAGGGTTGAATAAACTGCAGGTTTGGAACGCCGCCGTCTTGCGATTGGCCCACAGGTCGTCATGCGAAGGCACTCGCAGCCTCCGGTCGGTGGCTTCGGGGGCGGACGCCATCGCTTTGCGAGGGGGAGGGAGGAAGGGGGCAAAAGGAAAGTCGCAACAAGAGCAAGGATGGTGGTCGTGGTGGAGGTGGCAGAGGCTGTACAAGTTTGAATGATGGCGATGGAAGTGACAACGACTGTGGACCGAGTTTTTGGGGTGAAGGTGTTAGTTGTGTATGGAGCTCGTGGAAATTGTGCCAATGGTAATAATGGTGGTGATTGCGACTTTAATCATGGTCGCAACGATCGCGGTGACGTGATTTACTAGATCACAAAGTAGTGAAATGTTTTGCATAAAAAAACATCCTAAAACGATCAGTAGAATTGGAAATGATGTTAAATTGTTGAGACACGGGTTACAGAAACTCGGTGAGTGAATTCACAATTTCTGTGTAAAAACGCTTCCTCTTTCACTCGCTACCGGGAAGATTCATTCGCAGACTAGTAGAGATGTTGTCCAGTGTAACCAAACTAAAATACAGTTCCATTGAGTGTAACAATGGTAGTGACGAAAAAGATAATTGGTGGAGACGATACTACAGAATATGCGAAAACGGAAACGTTCGGTGCCCAGGAGCTTAAACTTCTGAAGAGGAATGACGAGGATGGCGGAAATGGTTTTGATTAGAACTGATTTTAATGTCTTGAGGGCGAAGTGTATATTGGTGTTAGCTGTTATATCGCGATGGGGTTTTGACGCCAATGGTTAGGACAGCGGGGATTGCAGAGTTGATAGAAGGTATGTTGATGGTTATGGCTGTTATGGATATCGTATTGACGGTGTCTATGATGATGCGACGACAGCTGTTAAGGGTATGTAGACGGCGAAAGCGGTGATGGTGATGGCGATTGCGGCGGCGGTGAGTCGACGGTGGCAGTGGCTGAAAGGCTTCGGAGGTGCCAGCGTTCGTCGACCCGCAGCAGTAACCGCACTCCCAGCGAATATGGCTTGCGACATTAAAAAGTGCCGTTTGAATGCTTCTTTACGACTGTGGGTCTCGTGAAACCGTCGCCAGACGTAGGTCCATGCCGAAATAAAACAGGCGGAAGTGAGAAGAAAGTGAAGAACGTTCGCTCAAATCCATGTTTCATATCCCCTACGTGATGATGGCTGAATAGAAATCGCAACGTTGCGTGTGAAAAGAACTTCTCTCATTTAGAAAACAATGCAAAAAAATATATAATTGCACAAAATGAAAAGTAAAACCGGGGATCATTTTCGTTTCTAATGTTCCCTGTCAAGAAATTGCTCTTTCACCGTGCCCGCTTCCTGAATGAAATATTTCGCATTCACTCAAGGGAAGCATGTACGTACGTTTCTCTGCATAACGTCATTTTTAAGAAAAACATATTTATAATGGCAGGAGCATGTATTATGAGCTGCCTTGAAACCGATGGTAGACAATAAGTAGAAGCAATAACATGGACGAATATAAAACGAGAATACTGAACTACAAATAACGCGAAAATAAGCCATGTTAGAAAATCCATGAGGAAATTTTTGTAAGTTGAAATACAGTTTTCTTGGTTCAGATGACCATCATGCCCCTAATGTAATACGGTGTAATATAGTTCTAAGTAATATACTTATTGTTTTTCAAAATTATATCTTTATAAGCGATTAGATATACGTTCAATAACACATTAGCGATATAGGATGTGCGTAGCATCCTAAGAGGAAAAACCTATTTACTATAATTTGCTAGAACACGTTCCGCTATTCCAGTGCGGTATTCTAGGCGGCATTGTTGACCCCGCAGGTCGAACGCGCTGTGTTTATCGACGTCGTAACGCTCATGCACAATGGTCTGCGGGGTCTAGGCTAGACTCGTCGAGGCTTTTAATCGGGCCAGCTGCGCGCAGCAACTACCATCACGGTTATTACGTCGCCGCATTATCGCGTAGTTGAGAAGGCGTAAGGTGAACAGATGAGCCTAGCATGCATAATGTTTGAAAAGGATACAGGAAGTTCATGGCTCTAAAACAAAAAAAAATTAAAAAAAGGAGAGAAAATCTGAGAACTATTCGACTACACAGTAATGTTGAAAAGTTGGCAGAGGGTTCAATAAACCATACGGATATTAAATGGTAGTTATGCGGGAATGCGGCATTGAAACTAGAATACTCAAATTCTGCACTTGAGATTCAAATGAGCGAGATATGCTGTTTTTAAACAAAAAAGAATTGGTGGTAACTGTCTCATCTTATACCAGCTGTCCACAAAACAATTTAATTGCGACAAACCATGGATTGAAACAGCTCCAACTCATCGAATAAATAACGTTTAAAATTTCGTTGTACATTTGTAGTGCTAGCAGCTCTAAGAAATAATATTTTAATGCTGAGTCATGTATTTGTTACTTATAGATTGTCCCCCTCTAAGTGGAAACGCTGGCCTGATGAATAATCCCGAGATTCCGAGCGGTACAATCTCTGGATTCCCCACAGACTTCTAAGCGCCACGGAGCTCGTCGCGAGAATAACAGCGCAACGAATGCGCGCATTGTGCTCAGACCGCACTTTCACTTGTGCTCGTGCGGGACATCACGCCGTCCAGCGAAGATTAAATTGCTTGGCACTTTCTTGTGTCATGTGCAATATTATTTTTGAGTTATTTACTAAAACCTCATTGGTGCAATCAAATCTCGTGCCTGTTTTTCCCATCGTTCTTACTTACCCAACCGTAGCATGATTGTAGTCCATCTTCAATTACGTCCGAACGGTTCTGCAGCACGTTTGGATGTGCGATGCACAATAATATAATCTACAATCTTTTTGTTGTAAATAATTAATACTAATGGTTTTGGAAAGGGATATTCCTTCCCATAAAATGTGCATCGGACGACCGTTCGTAGGCCAAATCCTTTCGGACGTGGTTGAGAATGGAATGCATAGCTTATGAACTTCGCACTGTACGACTCGGCTCACACGAGAAATGCGTGTGGCTCCTTGCAGCTGAATGCAGAGGTGTTCCCAGGCCAGACTGTAGTGAGAGCTAATGTACTCATCGTGTTATTATATCCTACACCTCCCAAACACCGTTTGGGGCGTAACAAATAAAATAATCAACAAAGAAGAAAAGATAAAAATGAACAAAGGGGGGAAAGAGAAAATGAACAAAGGGGGGAAAGAGAAAATGAACAAAGGGGGGAAAGAGAAAATGAACAAAGGGGGGAAAGAGAAAATGAACAAAGGGGGAAAGAGAAAATGAACAAAGGGGGAAAGAGAAAATGAACAAAGGGGGAGGATGGAAAAGATAATTCAGTTGAGCTTTTCAGTCAAAGACGAAAAGTCAAATGGCGCTGGAGAGCTTTCGGAAAATCTTTTATGTTCACAGGTACCACTTGACTAGCTTACTCTCCGTATCTTTAGGTCCGAGGAATCACTCCTACAGTACGTAACTCGTGAATGAGAGAGCGAATGTTTTGACAGTCAACGCGGGTTTACCAGGCAGCCAGAAACCATTTCATTTTTTTATACATTTTTGCTTGTTATTGCATTCGGTGTGGAGGTCTATATATGTACATTAAATAACTCACCTGGATCGCGAGGATAGTGGTTACGAGGGAAATGTAAAAAGGGTTAAATAATGCTACATGTTCTCTTATGAAAGAAATTATGTGAGGGCAATGTGAAAAGACAAACCGAGTCAAGATAACACCTAGGTAATTAGGAAATAAGTGAATCCGAATTATTAAAAATAGGTATCAAAAAAAGTCGACCTGGATGGCCGAGGTGGCTAAGAGCGAGAACCGACTCAGCGCTTCGGTCCGAAGGGTCGCGGGTTCGAGTCCCGCCTTGGGCATGGCTGTTTGTCCCTTGACTTTGTGTGTGTTGTCGCGGAGGGCCTCGCGTTCTGCTGACCCCAGATCAGAGGAGCCCGCAAGAGTGTTTGTCTAGTGTAAAGGGCAACCGGCTGTCGGCTGGATAAAAGCCCTAGGGGGAAAAAAAGGTATAAAATAAATGTACCATGGCTTTAACTAGTTTTACTGATCTCGGGTGACAAAAAGCCATAAAGCCGTTGTGCATAAGTATTTTTAAGTACTTGCTTCGTGCCGATGATTACTGGATCTCCTTCTTCCGCTGGCTGCTCTGCGGCGCCCGGTCGGACCACCGGCGGTGCACGCGGGCGCGAGCGGCACAATCCCGCACTGTCAGTGATCGCGTGCAGGGGTTGGGGCGCGGGCGAGATCTGCGCCAGCACAAACGGCGCGTTTTACGATGGAGGATGCATCACTCTCGCGGAGGTGGAACGTCCGTCCATGCGCGAGGGCCCCGCCCACCGAACCATTTCGCGCTCCGCCCCTGGACCCGCTGGAGTCTCCAGATTCGGAGAGTAGCGCAACATGAACGACCGCCGTCATTTAATGCCCTCTCGCACGCTAGACCCGCCTCGCCCCATGTAGGCGTTGACAGGGTTGGGCAGTATTTAAATACTTGTACTTGAAACACGTATTTTAAACACATTTTGTATTTCAAAAACTGTATTTTAGAGGGGTTTTGTTTGTTTTTGAGCATGTATATTACAGATGTATTTGAATACATAAAATAGGTGTATTTAGAAAATAAAAAACTTTAAATAAATATAGGTGAAGAAGATAACGAGGATATTTTTTGTTTGATTCCACTAGTGAATGAACCTCATTGAAACAAAAATAAAAGCTCCTTTCAGCTGGTTAATTTGAATTATCTTCATGTTTAAATGATAAATCTAAATCATTAAAATGCTGGACAATTATTCGCCAATAAAAAAGGTTATTCCTTACAACACTAGTTGCGAGAAAGTCTCGCCTATTAGAATTTTTGCACAGCGCAGCGTAAAACGGGATTAACAAATACGTGACGGTAGTGATGTGTAATACGCTGCAGTATGTGATGTGTAATACACTGCAACAGAGAAGCATCGCCGGGCCAGTAGTTGTAAATAAAATAGCTGAATCAGTGGTGCAAAGGAAGGCTCACCGGTGTCTATAAGTACTCCAGGGCCTGCATGGCACCACCAGGTGCTTGCTCGAAGCACTATGCACTGGAGAACCAGACCTTGACTTCGTCGCCGAGAATTTATTGGTGATCATGGGAAAGGCGAGAATGTATTTACTTTCCATCCCTGAACTATGCTATAGGGGGAAAGTATTGGAATGACCTCAACATTACGATGTTGAAATTGGCTCGTAAACTCAGTGTTTAAGGCTCTTTTCAGCTGTAACTTCGCACACACATCAGGATTAAGGTCTATTAGTGTTGTTCTAAATATGGTTAAGATTGCAGAAGGAGAAGATACATGCGAGTTTATACCCGAACATCGATTTGTATATTAATTGTGCGAAGTTCATTAGGATACTTTAATTTTGAGGGTACTTTTCATGAAGTCCTATAACATTTTCAATAGTTTCTGGAAATTTTTTTCTTGATTTCTTTTTTCTTCCTGGAATAGAAGAAAGTGCGTATATCAGTATGATATGGTTATAATTTTCCTTAAAATCTTCTGAAATTTACACAAAATAATTAAAGTTAATTTTGTATTTGTGTTTTTATATTTGTGAAATCCATTTGATTGATTGATTGATGTTTCCAGGGAACGTTAACTGGTTAGTCATTAGTCCCGTTACTATAGTGAATGTTATATTTCGAGGGGGGACGGTGTTCTTTCCTCAATGGTTGTTGGGGATCTGTGCTGGCTTCGGCTTCCTGGCTGGTCTCTCGCCAGGAATGATAGAGCAGTGTATGTAAGGGGAAAGGAAGAGAGGCGGATGGGAAAGAAAGGTCGCGCGCAATCCATGTGCCCAGGTTTTTTGGGTAGTTCCCCGTAATACGCCTGTAAGTGATTGAAGAAACCAAGGAAAACTATCGACTAGAGCATCCGGGCGCTAGAATTCTCCTCTAAACTGCGGCTGAAGTCGACCTAGCTGTGTATAGTTAGTGTCGAAAATACGTCACCATTAGGACTTGAACCAATGACATCCTGATCCGAGTCGTTGCAGAGGCAATAGTAATGATGACTCTCGGCCAGTTAAGCCGATTTTGTGTGTGTGTGTGTGTGTGTGTGTGTGTGTGTGTGTGTGATGATATTGATCTTGTCAGTACTAGCAAATGAAGTATTTTATTGCCACGTCACTTTGTTTTGTGCTTTTGTTGCTTTTAGTACTTGTTTCAATAGTTTATTGTGATTTAATTTGGTATTTTAGCATTTTATACATAAAATTGTAAGAACTTTAATACTTTGTTACTTTATTTGAAATGGTTTCAGAAAATGATTAAATAAATTCATTAGGTTTTGTGCCTTTTTGATGAACTGGGGAAAATTTAGTCAACCCTGGACACGATGGAACGTAACTCGTATTTGACTGTAAAATGCCATGTTGTGTCTCAGCTCCTTGGTATGGCTTTCCTTTGGGATCTCATTTCTGCAGTTTCATATTCCTGTTCTTTAACTGACTAAATCGCTAGACTGCATGTGAAGCCGTACAACCATAGCCTTGCCTTCTATTTACGTCTTTAAAATTATTTTTACATTAGCAATATTTTGCAAGAGCTCAGCTTATTTAGCGGAGTTTTAAACTTGGCTCTTTACTTACTACTCACATAAGTATGTTTACGAAGGACGATGTCTACAGTTTGACTTAAATTTTTCAGAAACGTTCTCTCTGTAGAGGTGACACTAGACTCCGCTGTACAGACCTCTTACGGTACCCAACTAGTATATTTACAGGGTGAAGTACAGGTAGTCGGTGGTGACAAAATTCCGGACAGGTGGAGCTCTCTCTCGTTAACCCGGAAGTTCTTGCATCGGAAGCGCGGTACGCGTATGTTGCAGAATGTTGGTATTTAGCGTTTATTTAGTTATCAACAAAGCTTCTTTAATGGTATATTCAAAATACAACTCATTCGTACTTCCTTTAAGAGGAGGGAAATAACATTTCATTGGGTCAGCCTGGATAGCAGAGGTCATTAAGACTGGAGGGTCGCGGGTTCGAATCCCGCTCCGGACATGGATGTTTGTGTGTGTGTTAATGTTGTCCTTTTGTGTTTCCCTTACAGTTACCCCACTGTTAAAAATCAGTGGTCGCAATACGACTAAAAAATTCAGACGATTTCATGAATTTAGTAAAACGCAAATACACAAACTATACGGGAGTTCTGCCACGGCTTGATGCGCAGCCACGGCGAATGGTGAAATTTAATATTGCTTTATTTTACCTTTTCTTCTCTATAAAATCGAAGTTTATAAAGAAAAACGGTAATTGGAAAAAATTTAGCCATTAAAACAATATTTAGGGCTGATAGTTATACAGTGTACACTGTATATTATGGAAATACATTGATGTTACTGGTAATAATGACATATAAAAACAAATCCAAGGTTCATTTTAACCAAATAAAAATTAATTAACAAAAACATGAAACTAAACAAACTATTAATTACTAACATCTAGTGTTGTCTTGTTCTCTTGGGGACAATTAAATTGAAATGGAATAATAAAGAAAAGTAATAAAACTCAATACAACAGTAACCTCCAATGTCATGACATACATGGCTTTCTGTATTAATCTGTATTTAATCTTCTGTGGTTTGCTTATGCAGTATTCTCTTCGTATTTGGCATGCTTTGCCATAAACTAGAGATTCATTACAATATTGGTCCAGTTTGCTCGCACCGGAGCCGTGTCATCACATTTTTTCGAAAGCATGTCTTGAGAAATTGCGGCCATTTTGTCGTACCCAGAAGCGGTGAAATTTCAACGTTCTTCTGAGTCGACAGCGAGTAGTTAATTTGCGAGCGGAAGTTCTTGATTGAACTGCTTCTGGGTTGTTACACATTCTAAAGCCAAGCTAAATGCGAAGTAATCGTCTGGGAGGATTTGAAATGGCACTGCAGAATTTTAGTTCCTGAAAACTTCCGGTATTATTCCAGTCATAGAAGCATTCAGAATTGAAGTGTATATCAATTCTTTATCTGTTGATTATTATAAGCAAGTAATGTTTGTGAAATGCCTTTATCTTTACTATTTGTAAAGTGTAAAATTTCCGTGATCAGCTTTTGTACCATTCAAACTTCGTTAAAGTCACGCTTTAACCTCTAGCTCCAAATTCTTTAGCACACTTTCTTAAGAGATTCCGAAATGTTGTTCATTTTTTTCTCCATGTAATTTATTGACTAATACGACCCTTCAGTATACTTAGCAAATCTTTACAATTTGTTGATGACAAAAGCTACTCAAACTACGAAATTCTCGCTGACTTTACTAGTCTTTAAGATTCTCTGGCGAACCTGACGCCGCACTTCAATGTGTACTTCTGAAAGAGCAGAGAGCAGCACTTTTAAGCAAGTGTAAAGGGCAAGGCGATGCAACAAGGCATTGTGACTAATCAGAGAGAAAGTGAATTCGTAATTACACATAACATTCCACACGAATCCAGTGTTCATTCGTTAGTCTTTTACCCTTCGATAAGAATAGTCATCTTCTTCCAGACCTTGGAACTGTTGAAAGCGGTGCCACTGTTTTTAATCTCGCGTCCAAACATCGGCGATGGCGCCAGGTTGTGCGTGTGTGTGATTCACATGCCACCCCGTCCTCCGCGCCGCGCCACGCCGCGCCGCTAACGCGAAAGCACGCACGGAACAAAGGCGGGCGAAAGGTCGGCGCAAGGCCGGAGAGCGAACCCACATTCCTCGGCGCTGAGTTCCCGTCCCGCCCTGCGGCATGGGCCCTCGAACCTCGGGGCGGAC
The DNA here is from genome assembly GCA_011170035.1 of Teleogryllus occipitalis. NCBI lineage: Eukaryota > Metazoa > Arthropoda > Insecta > Orthoptera > Gryllidae > Teleogryllus > Teleogryllus occipitalis. Next base: position 93,763 of record BLKR01015028.1, read on the forward strand.
ACCGCGCGCTCTCACGCGGAGCTCACGAGCAACTCGCAAGCTTTCGCGTAGTCACGGCGCGCGAGGGAGGAAAAATGAGACGGAAAAATGTAAATAAAAAAGGAAATTAAATTAACATTAATAAATATACAAAAATAATTTAATTAAATACCACATCGCATTAAAATGTAATTAAAAATTGAAGTGAGTGGAAATATGAATTAATTTATGATTACCTTGGAATCGAAAATTAATGATTATGTTGGATTCGAAATGAAAATAGAAATTTAATCCTATAGGGATGAAATATCCACTCCATCCTTTGAAACTCTTAATGGAGCTACACATTTTCAAATTTCGTCATCATGGTCCCATAATATCAAAAAGTTTCATCGTGATTTCTTTTGACGCTCTAAAACTACTATTTATAGTCTACTCGCTTACACTATAAATGTTTGTGTATAGTTTACATTTTTCAGCAAGAATGGCAGTGGTTGAGGATGTATTACAGGACAGATTCGTTACATAGCAATTAATAGAATTGATATTGCAAAGGATTGTAGCTTTGTATTATGCATTAGGTAATTTTGTACTCATTAACGCAAAAGAACCGTATTTTGGGAAATGTCGTTCGTTAACTAAACAGTTGGACAAAAGTACTAAATCAGAAACTAGTGCTAAACAACAAAGAATAGTATTTTAAGAAACTGTTGCCGTACTTGTAACGTTGTAATTGAGGTAAGTATTATTTGAACTTATGGATATTACAGTTCATAATTTTCGGATTTATTCGTAAATCTGTTAAATAACGCATTAGAAAGTGCATTATTTTATGAAATATTCAGGTACTTAACCCAAAGCGTAAGCTAAAGGCTTAAAAATACCTAAAGTCCCGTTGCATTTCCAAGAGGATCTTCTTCTGAAGTAATTCCACAACCACGCGGTTCATTAGCCCCGAAAACCCAAACCCAGCCGGTGCGTTGGTCAGCGTTTCGTGAGGAAGTCGCATTCAAAGTTTCTTTATTTCCCCCATGGCGCGGAGGCGGCGCGGCCCTCGTGGCTCTGGGCTGGCGGCACGCGCGTGCGGCGTCTTCCTTTTCCCTCGGCCGCGTTTCCGTGGAATCCGGATGCGCCGCGGAACGCAGCACCGACCGCCACTGGCCCAACGAGCCAGGAGGCACCTGCCCCGCCCCGTCGCTCCCCGCCATGCCTCGACTCGCCGCGCCTCACCCCGCCTCGTCCAACCCCGCGACACCATGTCCCCTCATACTCCGCCCCGCCACACTACGCTCTGCCCCGCTACGCTCTGCCCCGCCACGCCACGCTCTGCCCCGCCCCGCCACGCTACGCACTGCCCCGCCCCGCCACGCTACGCTCTGCCCCGCCACACTACGCTCTGCCCCGCCACGCTACGCACTGCCCCGCCCCACCACGCTACGCACTGCCCCGCCGCCACTACGCTCTGCCCCCGCCACACTACGCCACACTACGCTCTGCTACGCTCTGCCCCGCCACACTACGCTCTGCCCCGCCTACCCGCCACTACGCTCTGCCCGCGCCACGCCACACTACGCTCTGCTCCGCCACACTCGCTCTGCTCCGCCACCTACTGCCCGCCACACTACGCCTGCCCCACCACTACGTCCCCCGCCACACACCGTGCCCCACATCGTTCTGCCATACCACGCCACGCCTCCCCGCCCAGCTTCGTTTCTTCACCTCGGCTTGCCTCGCCAACCAACCTCGTCTCGCCTCCACCTAGCCATCCCACCTCACCCCGCCTCTCTCTTTCCCCACCTCACTGTCTTACCGTCCCTTCTCGTCTCTTCACCCCCCTCCCCGCCTCGCTACACCCATCCCCTCTTGATTGCCGTTCCGCTTTGCATTTTTTGTTATTCTACCACGCATCGCATTTTTTTCTTCACCCAAGAATTTTGCATAGGCCTTGTGAAGTTTTGCTGTCTGGCTTCTGTTCCGTAAATGCGCGTTGAAATTTGTTGGATTCAACCCTCGTCAGTTCACGTCGGGTCAAATCAGGTTCTGTAAAAGTACATTCCAAGTGGCCAAGGCATTCAATTACAGTTACTTGAACAACTTTGAGCATGGGCATTTTATGGCAAGTGCTGATTGGGTTTTGCTTACCAAAGACACCGTCCATCATATTTTGTACCAGTCCTATTCTGGCTTTGATGGGGATAAAACTAATTTGCACATTTCATTTTCTCACAGGAAACGGTAATTTCAGGATTCCGGATGAATGTTTCATGTGCGAATAACGTAAAGAAGTTTAGTATTACTTCTATTGCAATACATTCCTCTCTGTAGAATGACTGCTTATAATTTCCACAAATTTGATCTCCCTGCAAACGTAAAATACTATATGTGGTCCTTTTGAGTCTGGAGATATTATAAATCATGTTCTTGTGTTTGTAAGGAATAGAAATTGATTTTACATGCATTATCAAGTAACATGCCGAAAGAAAAGTTTTAAATTCGCGTTTCTTTTCCGCTCGTTTACTGCCAAGCTTTCCAGTAATCGTCAACGCGGATGTTGGTCGAATTAAGTGGTAGCGGCGTGATGTGGAAAAAGTTGTTCGACGAAAATTTGGTGATGTGATCAGTTGATAACACAAGAAATTGGATGGGGGCTTTGATGGCTTAATCGTGAGTGTAGGTATTTCCTTTTGCTTCCTTTTTTCTTCAGCTTTACAGCTTTATTTATTACCGTGAAGTTTCTAAAATATTTTTCGAGTCGTGAAACTTCATAATATACTTCGAAAGTTTTATTCATTGGGACCGAATCGAGGCAAAGGTTAATTTCTCATTTACGTTGTCGGACTAGTCCACAAATCGGCGTCGCTCTATCTACCAAGATGATGTAAATGCTTGATTTATATGTATAAAAAAGTTAAATTAAATATGAAATATCATCTTTACATAATACAAAAGGACAATTTTGAGTAATGTTATATATTAAAAACATTGCCACGATTACGTTCTGATATCGGAGAATCAGGTGGTGAATCGAGAGAACGAACCGGATGTAGAGGAGTTACTCTAAGAAGGGACTGCCATTTACAAATGAGCTAACTGTAAAGGAAAGCACCTACAAAATGAGGGCATGAACATTTCTTGTAGGTATGTTGCCAGCAGTGACAAAGCCGTAGTTGCCAAAATGGTCCCTTCTTGTAGTAATCTCTGTGCAACACCAGAAGTTACCATCGCCAGTGGATTCTGGAGCTCGAGAAAATGTGCTCAGATTGCACTTCTCCGCCATACGTTACGTTATTCTGGCGGCCGGCTGCTCTGATCGGTAGTTTTCCGTGGTTTCTCTGATCAACACCAGGCGAATGCCGGAGCAGTACCCTAACAAACGGGCCACGGACCGCGCGCGATATTTCCTTCCTCTTCCTTGTCCTATCCTCTCCCCTTACACACACACTAACATGCACTACACTACCACATATTTCGGGAGACCTGTCGGGAGCTTAGAGCTTGTCACGTCTGGGGCGGTGCCCCGCTGGTGGGAGAGTCTTCGTTAGGGGGAAACCCCACTAGGCGACGGTAGGTCGGCGCCGGATCTCACCATCCGACGGGGGAAGATCACAGTCATCTCCCGAGAAAAAAACATGCACTACACTCACGGGACTAATGACCAAAGCAGTTGACGCGCCCGGGAACACGAAAAAATCAATGAATCATACGTTACGTACAGTTTCTACAGTTCTTTGACGAAATACATCAAATCAAATCAGAGCTGCAGCCGCCAGCGACGTCCCTGGCGAATGTCAACCCCGCGCGTTCTGCGCCTCCGTCTGCTCCATCGCCATCTGAGACGCGTCCCCTCCGTCGTCGCGGGCGTCCTCGCCTGCTGTAATCCGTCCTCGCGCCTCGGCCGCGCGGTTGCACAGTAGTGGCGCGGACGCTTCCGCCCCGCCCCGCCCGAGCGGTGATCCGCGCCTGTCAAGCGGAACAAAGGCGCCTTTCAGAGCGCGTTGCGCGGAGCGGAGCGGAGAACGCACAGCCCGGGGCGAGAACATGAGCACAGCGGGATGAGGTTGGCCGGGGAGGAGAGGGGCGGGGCAGGACAGGACGGGGGAAGAGAACAGCGAGGACAGATCTGCAATCGAACGGGGGAAGCGGCTCCTTAGGTGGAGCGGTGCGGTGACGTCAGGACACTTACGTCATCGGATGCACTTGCAGGAAATAATGGGAACTAGTGAATGGGAAGGAGGGCGCAGCATAAACGGTGGATATCAGATAGGACTGTAGATACAAAGAAGATTCCGAAAATTCGCAATTTCCTCAATTCGATATTTTTATTTCTGGGGAAGTGCAATGTTAGTAAACAGCCCTATTGTTCAACCGTGGTCTTACGAACGGAGATAGCAGGCGAGAAAATAAAACACCGTAAGTAGTTGGGAAGAGAGGATAGAAAATAATTCCATAATTACATGCGATTTATTCCACGTGATCCCAATCTGATGTGTTGTTTTGAATATGTGAAATGAATGGAGGTTATTATGAAATCAATAAATTACTTAATGGCCTCAAACTCTGAGATTATATTTTTAAATAAACTGAATGAAATACTCCCATTTTGTTGTATAGATGAAACAGCTGAAAAATATGACCTCTTGCAAATTTTTCTAGATTCACTTTAATTCTTGGCAACTGCTACAGAAGTAAGCATTTAATAACGAGTGTAACCATTATTCCTCCAATGGTTGAGTAGACAGGAAGAAGTACTATCTCCCCAAAGGACAACTCTTAATTGGCTGTCCCAGAGACAAAAAGAGTCGCATTCGAACCCATTTACGAAAATAAGAAACTGAAAGAATGAGGAGGGGCTGAGAATGTGATGAACGGGCTAGTGATTCTTTAGATGAATACGATGAACAGGTAAATTTTGGTGCCTAGTAAATCGGTATGGGATCGGGTGAATTTATTCCTACATCAGCTTCTCAATCTGAAACTGAACGTTCGTAGGAAAATTAAGTCTCTTTGAGTTCGATTCTATCACTAGATGTATGAAATGCTTCTTTGTGCGGTATCTTCAATAGTTTCCATTATCTGAAGTCTTCATCTTTCTCTTGGAACTCGTAGACCTTCCACTTTTTTTTAATCACCCTAGTGCAGTGAGGTGAATGTCGAATTGGGTTTAATAAGCAAATTATTTGCTAGTGACTCCCATCATAATTTTGAATCGTGGGAAGTTTACGCACCAAGGGCGTTATGAGGATTCTAATGATCGAGTGTCTACAAAAAAAAAAAAAAAAAAAATCTAATTCTATCGATTCAGATTTACGTATTTACTAATTGACTAGATGCTCTGTTTCTTTTTTCACATTTCCCTTCCATAATTCCTTCCATACGAGAACGTATAGCATCGTTCAATTGTTTTCATATTTCCCTCGTAACCACGATTCCTTCGATCCAAGTAAGTTAAGCAGTGTAATATGAAGCTCCACAAGGCAATAACAGGCTATAGCGTATCAGTATAAACAAGTTATTTCTCTATTCAGCGAAGGAAATGTTATTGAATAAGGGCCTAACCGGAGATCGTCAGACTCCTTGAACTTCCTTAGCAGCTGGCGGGAAATTTCAAGTTGGTTGTGGGAATTCTGATTTGGTGTTGTTGACGTTCTTATGAGAAGAAATGAGGTCATCTTCGTCAACATATTAGCTTTATTAAGACTCAACTTATTATTCAATTATTTCCCCATCTTTGTAATAACATTTGATATTAATTATTATTGCTATCCCCCATTTCTTATATATATTGTTTTTCTTTCTTTTAAATATGAGAGTGTATATTTCTTCACATATACTTATAATCTGAAATTTGAATTGCTATTATCTGTATTAATCCCCCCCCCCGTCGCAATTCATTTTTGCAATTTTATCTGTTATATGTTCCTTATCTTTTGCAATCATATAATGTATTTCTTTATTGATTTTCTTTTTTTAAATTAATTAATTTTTATCTTATTTTAATAATTTAATTTTCTATCTTGTGTATTTATTTATAATTTTGTTATCTTTCTGCATCTTGTAGACTGACGATGACGGCAAAGCCGTCGAAAGCCGGCTATCTTAATAAAGCTAATATGTTGACGAAGATGACCTCTTTTATTTCTTCTTCAAGTTGGTTGGCCGTGGAGACATTTTTTCTCCGCCGGTTGCGCCTGCGAGTACAACGATGCCGCTGCGCGGGGCTTGGAACGGAGCGGCGCGGAGACAGGATGACAACCGGATGCGCGCGAGATAAATAGGACGAGTGAATAGGAAGAAGGATGGGCAGGTCTAGTGGAGGGGAAAGGCGGGGGCGGAGATCCTCGGGTTTTGTACGGTACGGCCGGGAAATATCGATGGAACTGGAGCTTCATGGAGCTTATTGGCATTGGTGAACCATTGTTTTGGGAAACCGTGGTGTTAGTGGGACTCCTACTTGTTCGATGGTTTTTAGCGTGGAAGGTAGATAGGAGGATCAATCCAAAATGCAAGTTTAGGACCAGAATGGATGATGAAGGTTAGCAAGTGTGGAGAAAGGAAGAGGTAAAATAGTGGATTGCTTGGAATGATGACACTGATATGATCCCTTATTGATACTTAGGGATGTGGGATTTACGATGTCAGTGGACCTTTGGAATACTATTACCTCAGACATTCGGATAACCGATCTAGGCTGCGAGCCTGGAATTTTCATCCCGGTGGTGGTCGACTTTGACCTAGCTATTTAGCGGTTGTCAAAAATTTGCCACTATCGGGATATGAATTCAAAATCTGCAGGTGTGAATAGCTTTAGTTTGCGATTTCCAACTCCGTTCTATGTTATTGTTGGCGAAAACAAAAATTAAAAGAAGCGATAGTCGACAGACTGAAAGAAACGGAACGCACATAACTGACATTATTCTGTCTGCACATGGACATTGAATGAAACGGTGATGAATTGAGTGAGTAAAGCACTGAAATAGTTATAACGAGAGAGATGGTATCAAGCCTTTTCCGGAGGTTATGTGCTTGTCCTCAGTGTTTTTTTTCAGCTCGGACTTAGAGGTTAACTGTTTTGATGTTATCTCGTTTTGCACGTTCTTCAAGGCCTTTTCCGGTTTCACCTTGTACACGACAATGAATGTGAGTAATTCATTATGCATTCGTGTGATTTTCATGAAGGTCATTCGCGCTTAAGATGAATAACTGTCCCTTGAGAACGCACTGATATCTGGTCTCTCACGACTTCCGCAATGATAAGGTCTTCAAATGCTTTCAGTTGTGTGCGCTACCACATGTGCAGGTGAACAAACAAGTGCATGCAATCTGACGCTGGCATGTGCTACATTTAGCCCTGAGATTCGCATTGATGTACACACGTTAAGATATGTTTAATGTATTCATAGGGTAAGTAAATTACTTTAAAGGATTCCATGTATATCCGTCACATGAACTGACTATATTAATAAACTCTTATTTCAAATATTTCAGATTATTTTATTATTTTTAAAAAAGCTATTTTTTCATTTAAAAAAATGTCTTACATGTAAGTGCATTTCTTACCTCTAATTGATATGGCATTTAGTTTCTTTGAAGGAAGTAGTAAACACGCTTAAAATTAAGCAAAATGCATATACATGATGTATGTTTAAAATGTACCGCGTGTCCCCATCATTTTATAAATAGTTTATTTTCAGGAAATGTCTGTATCTTAATAAATTTGAAGTCTGTAATATTTTAACAATTTAGCATAAAAATAGTTGAGTTAAACAAGTTGATGAGTTGGTTCCACATTTTCCTAAAATGCATTTTCGTACACATTAATGAAATTATGCTATTAGTATTAAACTACTACGTAGGTCTGAACATTGTTTTGGATTTTTTTTTAATTCTTCAAACGAATGTAACATGGAGGTCGTAGGGGTCAGTGTGTAAATTAAATAATTCATAAGGTTATGAATTTATGAATTCATGTGAATAGCTTACAGTTTGACCAAGATTTCAGTTTCACAAGATGTAAAGTGTTTTTATATCACTTTGAATGTGCATTTCATCATCATTTTGTAAATTGTGAGGATATCATACAGCCAGATATTCCTATCTCAGAACCGTTGCAATCGAGAATGAGGAGAATGCTCCATTTTCTCTTCTTTCCTTTTGTGTATCTGTGCATCGACCACGTGCATGTCAAGTGATGTTCGACCCTCTTTTTCTGTTGCAGCCGTCGCGATGCACTTCTTCTTCATGGCAGCCTTCCTCTGGCTCAACACCATGTGCTGGAACATCTGGTGGACCTTCAGGTAACATCGATAGCTTCAACCTTGCGGTTAATAGCAGCTTCTGGAAGTGGTTGGGGAGAGCGAGACGCCGTCACACACATACTTTTTATATAACAGTCAGGGCCATATTTATAAACCTCTGCCAGGGGCCTGCCATACCTAGCAGGCTGCCAGTGTTCGGTTTTGCGGTTTATGAACGGTCCCCAGCCAATTCCAGTCGCCCCTTGTCCTCCTAGCAAGCCCCCAGATGGCAGGCCACTGGGAGCTCTGCTAGCAGAGCTTTATAAATACGAGCCTAAGTCTCTGATACGTTGCGTATTCGTTAGTCGCGCCGTGGCCTCCTCCTCCCCCTTCTCGTCTTTCCACGTCGCCAATCACTCATCCGGCCGGAGGGAGGAAGTGGTTGCGTGGTCTCCAGACATCGCATTGTCTGGTTCCAGAGAAAATAATAACACCGAAATTTACATGAGTGTGACGGAGAAGAGAAAAGTGAGAGAAAATACCATTCAGAAAGATGTTAAACATCTATTGGTTTCCATATATTCAATTTTTCCAACATCAAAATTATATATAATTAATTACTGTAATCAATGTAACGAACAATGGTGAACCTTCTCTGTTTCCAGTTTTCCAAGACAACGAACGTAATGATAATGAATCCACATTCATTTCTTTCCTTCTCGCGCGCCAAAATCGAAAAGCGACTTGATCAGTAGGGGAGAGGAGGAACGAAATAATAATAGTAATCGTTGTTTATCTTGAAATCTCCCAACATGCCTGTTCTAGAGCATGTCAGAAATCAGCATAGCAATATAAATTTTCGATAGAATACTAGTATAACTTGTGTTATTGTGTTTATTATGTCAAATTTGGCAGTGTCTTGGAAATAGTTCTGTGACCAGAGGGGAATTCTGAGAGATCATGAGATCCCTTCCAAAAACAACTGCCTGAAAAAATGTCAATTTGACGAGAACAAAAATCTAGACATTGAAAATACTGGTAGAATCCACCAAGAGCAGTTTATTGAATATATGCATTTGTGAAATTACCTTCATTCTAGCGTACTCATGCGAGAATTCATATGTGCCGACTCCCCCAAAACTAAAATAGAAGGGCCCAAACGATTCTATTTTGTATATTAGGCCGTGGGGTAGAAAACTCGAAGGCTTATTTCTTGGAAACGATGTTGGAACACACCTGAGCCACAATTTTTGTGTTATATATGATCGATGTCAAAAAAAGACCGTAAAGTGGTTAATGTATTGTGAGACAGCAATGCGCTTGGTTAATTCTGATGCGTTTTTCTACAAATTTTAATATATCTTAAGTGCAATTCGTCATAATCCCATGAAACTATCTTTGTTTTGAACCCCATTTGTTACGATTGGTTGGAAATGAGATTTGTGAAACTAATCTACTGTATAACATGAATAATATGGATGATTTGTAAAATTATGTTAGGAAATATTACATTTATCCATGACCCCTCCTGAAATCGAATATATCGATCTGTCCCAGACAACGGTACTTGCCGCACTTATTTTTAAATCGCAGTATAACAGTCTAATGAAGATTTGCCGATGAAATATCACTCGTCAGATCATCTGAAACGTGGATTTTACCACCGCGGGTTCCTCGCGGAGAAAGCGACTTGTGGGAGGGATGCTGGCTGCATCGCCGGAGGCGGCGGCGTGTTGTGTTTTTATGGTCCCGCAGTAACCTTGAGCCGAATTCTGTGCCCGAGGACCCTCTGGATGCCCCTCCCCTCCCCTCCGAGAGGGTTCCATTCAAGAGGAAATGCTTTCATCGGGGCCTACCTTCTGCCGGAACGCAGCCGACGCAGATGCGGAGGGCGGATTCGGCCCCGTGCCGCCGCCGCCGCCGCCGCCGCCGCCGCCGCCGCCGCGCCGGTGGCACACAAAGCCCCGGGGAACACGGGTCTTTCTTGCGCGGGCGCGGCGGAAATTCGCGTTAGATGGCGCGATGGATTGGGTGACCCGAAACGCGCCAGGTGGCGGCAGGGGGAGAGGTGCTGGGGATTTCTGCCCTCCAGAAATTTTCATGACTCCTGCTGGAAATAGATTCATTTGTTACTGTCAAGAGATAAAGTAGGGTCTCATTCACAATGCGCACTTCAACGTAAACGTAAACGTAACGTAGCTGCAAAACCTACACGTGAGTTACTAAGCGAGACCATTTACAATGCCTTGACGTAACCGTGGACTTACGTCCGTAAACTTAAGCTCCAAGCTTTTACATTTAAGTTTACGTCGGAATTCTACCTAAACCAATCAGAGAGCAGCGAGGAAGGTCGATTTCACATTGTGTTGAGGTAGTTTGTGGTTATGTCATTTTTTAGTGTAATGTAGAAAACTAGTTAGCGAGCAGTTTTGATGCGTGTAGTGAATTCATATTAAGAATTTGGACAATTTTTATTGTGACTTTAGCTTGACATGCGAATAAACTAATTATGTTCGACGAATTACTCGTGAATTTGGTACGAGAGAATCCTTGTTTATACCATGAAGGAAATGCGAGCACTACTACAACACCTACTCTACACTTACACACACACATATATATATATATATATATATATATATATATATATATATGTATATATATAGGAAAGATTTTTCCACCATGGAAGAAACGAATCGATCAACTTTCAGTACGTTAAATTATGATTGGTCCAGGCAAAACTTACGTTCCAGCTTACGTTTGTCATAGTGAATGCTTGTTTTTTTTGTGTAAATTTAGGGCTACGTTTATAGGATTACGTTACATTCAAGTTTGCATTGTGAATGAGGTCTAACTCAAATTCAAGCAGCTTCAGTTGCAATATACACCATTTGGAATGTGTAGATCAAAGAATCGGAAGATGGAAATTGGAAACGAGAACTTTCTGGAGAGCGTTGCTCAGGCAGTTGCGAAAGCAAAGACGACCATAGTTTCATTCGTAGAAAAAAAATGCCAATTTGCACCCTTGGTGGAGGGTAGATCGATCATCCTTATTTATGAGACATGGGCTGCGTTCTCTGTTCCAAAACTGATGTGGCTGATGCAATAACATTGGTTATTTAAAATTGATTAAAGTTCACTCTTCGAAGTAGGCCCTTTCGACGACAGTGCACGCTTTTGTGAAGTGGGTCTGCCAAACCTGCGAAACATTTTTCAAGACCTCTTTCCAAATCGACTTCATGAGGTCTCGTCACGTCAGCTTGGACCTTGGGAATGGACTCAAACATTCATTTGGTACAAGATAAGACAGTCCGCATCCAAAAAGTTCAATGGAGCTAGGTCGGGACTATGGGACGAAGTTCTTCGAATGAGTATATTGGATGAGGTTCTTCAAATTCAGGTATTGCCTTGCCGCCAGGTATTATTGCCACGTGTGCGGGTAGGTACGTTGTCGTGGTCGAGGACTCGTCTGCCGGCGAAGTCGGATGGAAGACGGATTTCCTCAATCGTTTAAGCACTGTGATTTGAACAACATCGACGGTCGTTCGTAATTTGTACTGTTTTTTTCGGTTTAGCAAGTACAATTGTATAGCTGACTTCAGGTAAAATGTCAGTAGGCCAATCCCGTAACTTTTTTTCTTCCGGTGAAAGGCAAAGTTATTTCTTTTGATGCCTTCGTCTCAATTTTCGTATGCCTCAGGTGGTCAATGAAGTCGGTGTTCAAATGTGGCATTTACACTAACTCCAAAATAAATGGACCACGAACGGTGCTGCTTACCATAGTTTTTGTTTAATAGATCTCTGCCTGAATCTGCTCCACAATAATTACATCTATGTAGAAGTAACAAATATAATGAAAAGCATATTGAAGATAACGGAGAACGATCTGTGTTGTAATATTGAGAAAATTTGACAGTCGGCCAATAATCATTCATTGAATCAATGTGTAGATTATCCTTGTGAATAGAAGCTTCACAAACCCTGTATTGCAAATCTAAGGGCAGATAGCCAGGTTACGTGACAGGACGTGAGTCGTGTTGCTCTTTGAGATCACCCAAGGCCGCATATTTCTTGCGATCATTTGTTTGATGCGGCGTTCCAGCACGAACAATTAAGCGTGGCGGCTCCGTAGAATGACAATATCCACGCGATTGTTTGCGCTTATAGTGTCCTTAGGTCGCGACAATCCTATGCTCTACCGTGAGAATAAGAAACCGAAAGGCGTTCTAATGATGCAATGAATAGTGTTTGTCTTCCCGGGAGTTGGCGAGGATAAATATCAAAGCTGTTTAGTAATGCAGTTCCTGTTGTTTTGCGGAATCTGAAGGTAAACAGGGTTTGTTTATTGATTGTTATAAAAAAATATATGCGTTTCGTATTTTACGTAAGAGGCTTCAGCTTACCTGCCCCTACATTTCTGCTCTCCTGTTCATTCTAATTCATCCCACCTAATCTACCTTCGAATACAATTATAATAGTACATTGTGAAACGATGATGGATATTAGCGAGAGAAAACGAGAAAAGCATCGTAAACTTCACACGAGTGCATTAATAATGAGTGCATAGTTTCATTCGGTACTATATCTACGACTTATAACTTTTACATTGAATAATTTCGTGGCAACAGACATGCAGGATTCAGCCAAGGCCACCTAGCTGACAGCTCCCTAACCCTACCCTCGCATGGTGCTGCAGGTGGCTGTAGTACCAGTCCGCCTGCGAGGGAGTACTGCGCTAGTCAAATAGGATCGAAGTGAAATTACTATCCAGTTTATTTTAAATAATATTCCACGAAACAATTACTACTAATAAAAGAAATTAAAAAAGCATAATATAATATCAAATGCAATGTTAATGTACAAAATCGAACGAAACATTTACTAGAACGATTCTCAATGATTAATTAAGTGTCAATACTTGGTTTGTAAACTTGTCTGTGATTGGTCAAGAACCTGTATCATAATGAAATCTGTATCGCAATGAGTGTCATCGTTATGCATCTGGTTGCAGCCATCAAATGACAGCATTATACAGTGGGAGTATAAAAACTTATTTTAATATTGAATAAGTATAAGCATTAATGTTATGGTAGAAGATAGTATTTAAGAGAGGAGAAATTCCCATAGGAAAACAAAAGGTTTTCTAACAAGAAATCTTACGTACGTATTTTCTCAGAATATTTTATTCAATGCTGCCACCGGACAATAAGCAATTCAAAATGGGTTCATTTGGAAAGATGTTTTGTTACGAAATGTTGACATTTTTTGTTACGAAACTAATTCAAAACATTACGTATGGACGAGAATCGATAACTATATTACTTTCGCTGATTTCCTCTCGGTAATATGGTGAACATGACAAGCTTACGGGAAGAACATAGGTATATATTTTGTGAAGATTAGTGAAGATGTGGCGTAATTGCATGACAAATACCAACGTTTGGAAATGTTTTTGAAGAATCATAACTCAATAGAAAGAGATTTGAGAATTTGTGTATCTTTGATTTGCACAGCCGCTATATTGATAACATGGTGTGAAGTGTATGTAGGTTACAGTGTACAAACGTCTATTGATAAATTTTATCAATTTGACACGTGTAATACAATATTTCCTGTGAATGTTAAGCGACAGGAAACAAATTCTGAAGCCGATATTTGTCAGTGGTTCAAAGATTTTGTTATTTTGTTGAGTACAACGATTTTATGATGTTTTGAAAGCTCTAGTGCTTAACTATATTCACGCTTTATGATGGGTGAAAACATAATCGTGATATCTAAATATACGCGGAGCCTTTGCAATTACGAAGGAACGGTTTTTGGTGCATTCTCTATTTACGGGTAGGAACTAAATTTCTCAAGATATAATTTCCAAATAGATCGCTAAGTTGTTAAACCTTTTATTGCCCTTTTCTCCTCTTGCATGAGTAGAAATTTTCGAATAATGCTCTCTTAGAATAAAAATGTATTCTAAGATTGTTAAATGTGTTACGTTCTTTTACTTATGTACTAGAAAAGTGCATTATTACATTAGAAAAAACGATGATTTTTCAATGAAATGACAATGTAATTTAAAATATTGTTTCAAGCTGTGTGGGCAAAGCAAGATATACATCCTTTGGGATCTAGGTTACGGCCGTATGGTCTCCGCGTACACAATCTTGCGAAGAGAACTTATGATTCAACTATTCGTTCTGGGATGCAAAACTTAAGTGGAAATTATTACGGTAGAGAGCAAATCAAAAAACGAAAAAAACGCGCGCTTGTCGTGACCCATTTGTTAGGATACTGTTCCGGCACTCGCCTGGTAACGACGGGAAACTATCAGAGCAGCGGGCCTCTAGATTCTCCTCCATTCAATGGCTGAATCTGACCTAGCTTTTAAGTGAATAAGAATTTAGGATTCGAACCCTAGAATACCTTATCCCTCACCTTCTTAAAAAGCGTATGTCTTCGGATTTAAGTCAAAAGTTTAGATACTATTATTTGCAACATGACCTCTGAGCCACTGCAGCCAATTTAGGGAACTCATGAGTTCGAACAGGTTTAGAAATATGAGATAACAAAATATCGAATTTTTATTAAATAATTATTGTAGTATAATTTTACACTTACGAGTGAGGAAAATACAATAACAACAGCAGCAAAGTCTCTGACAGACTGGTGATGTTATTCTTGACTTCTTGAAAATAGTCTCTGGTAGAATAAACTTTACTGTAAAATGTGCGGTTCTGAACCTACGTGCTTTTTAAAGAAAGGGATTAGATTAGTGGTTGATCTTCAAGGACTTCTCCCAATTCCTTGGCACTCGCTTTACTATAATCTTCCTCTTCAACTTAATCCTACATCATGAATAATTTTCTTTTAAAATACTCGAGCCTACTCTATCCTTGACCAAAGGGAATATGACCTTAGCTCCTCCTCCTTTATGAATGCAAAATAAATAAATAAATAGTGTGACTGTTGATAACCACCAAAAACCAACCAGTCGCTAAGATTGCTCATGGGATTCGAAGAGGCCAGGTTCTGCAATTCCTAGGCATCGGCTCAAATAAAAGCTTTGATGCCAGCATCACCATCCTGCTGCATTGAAAGAAATGGTGCTCATTAAACAGCAGGCCTGAATTTGATTCTTTAATTAAATACATCACAAAGAACGACTCGGCCCGAGTATTTATCATTAGGTTGTTCACCTTCGCTAAGAAACCTCTGAGTGTATAATGGATGGCATGCAGATGCCGCTTGGAAGACAACTCTAATTAGCTGAAATCACCGCGGTTTTATTAAGGAGGTTGCTAGTGGGACATATTCTTTAAGAAAGGACACAACTCAAAAGAAAGGAATGAAATTAAAAGATAATTATTAAAAGAATTGGTTCATTTAGACACATTCGAGAGCATCCTAACTCGTTTCAATTTGAGAGCCTTCCACTGACTTACAAACCTGTAAACGAAACAGAAAAGTAAGGTTTAACAGTTATACAAGCAGACGTTTGCAAGTTTTATTACTATTCCTTTTGAGAATAAGATACAAAGGATTGATATAGATGGTATCACATGTACAGACAATATTGAATTGTTTGGCACAATTCGCATTTATCTAAACCCTAAAGTTTGCTCTCTGTCTTCTCGATCAGGATATCCTTAAAACCAGCCGTGAAACAGACAGCAATGATCAAATATGCTAGACAAAAACGTCGATCATGATGACAGACGGACTAGGCCACTCTCAATGCGATATGAAGACTGTTTCTTATACGATGGTCGGTGTCCACAAAAGCAGAGTATTTCTCACCTTCCTCAAAATCCTCGAATCCTCCCGAATACCAGCTCCAGGTAAACCTTAGCTCCAAGGTCCCTTTGTCAATCTCGGGAGGGCAAGAAGGAGAAAAGGGGGTGATGTTTACAGACTTTTGCTTTTAAAGTCTTTCAGGTAGCCTACCCTTCACAAAAAGTCTTCTATCTTTTCAACTGGCGGAGGATGACCGACCCCTTCGAATACCTCTCCGAGTGACGTCATAGCGCGGAGATCCGGCTCGCGTTGACCCGGGGAAAGGAAAGCTATTTCACCCTTCGTTTATCGCGGCTGAAACGAGAGCATTCATTACTCCATCGGCTTCAAGGGCAACCGCCCACGGGCTCCTCTGCGCCTGCTGCCCGGAAGAGCTAACAGCACGGGGTCGGCGGGAGAAACCCAATGCGTCGAGAGGGTTTGTGTGGGAATGGATCTTCACAATACTGTCAATGATACTACCTATTTTTCTTTAATTTTATTGATATTGATGTGAGCACTGGGGTACTTTTTCATCAGGTCACTACTTTCTGGTTATTCATTAAGCCTGCTTCTTTCGGGATATTTCATACTACTACTACTACTACATAGAAATGGATTTGCGTTGTTTTGTCGTACGTTTTTACCACTTCCTACCATTGTTACTATTACGTCTATGAGCTGAGAATGTAGTCAGAGCGTTTAAAATAAATGTTACTTCAGTGAACATTGTTGCAACTTGAAAGTGCTGGGTATTCAGGCATTTCTAACCTAGTTACATTAAGAACCAAATGCAAAACGAAATACGAAGAATGTACAAAAAAGGATGGGCAATCTTATAGAATTAGCGGTATCAATAAAATCTGCTGAGAAAATTTTCATTTAGGCGCTGAAAGAAAGATGTCTTAGAAAATGAAATGTTAAATGGTTCCTTTCTTTCATTTTAGGAGTTTACGTTGTACCGCAATTTCACGCAAACCTCTATTAACTAAACTAGGACATCTCTTCCCGTTTTAATACACATTTGGTGTACAGTGCAACAAATTCTGAGACAGGCACCGACTATTTCGACTAAATGTGCCCCACCCTTCGTCACAATCGTATACAGCGGCTCTTCAGGTACTCAAGTCGTTAATTCATATTTTTCTTCCGCAACTTCCCCTCCAGAAAAGACGAGCTGATTTACTCCTATGGTTGCTGTAGACGGCAGAGTCCGCGTAGGCGGCTGTTCTTAAAAGGAGTGCGTCTTCGCTGGAGGCAGCGGAACGTGTATTAACAGGAAGGCGGTCATTACGCACTCCAGCGTAGGCCGCATCAACGTTCTGCAGGCGGATGTAACCGTCCCGGCAGAAAATTGCGAAAAGAGTAAGCACTCACTTAAGGTCACCTGCAATCCTAAGTGCTAATGCGATATGAAGGGACTTGCTGATTCACTCCTCGTCGGAACGATGTCAGGAGGAGTGGGTTGTGTGGAGAGTGGTCTGGGCAATGAATCTCCAGCGTTCCGTACTGTTACAGAAGTGTCACACTGCGCACCGCATCAAAATACGTAATTGGTCAGCAGTTATTTCGAGTCCGCGATTCGGAGCTGGTAATGGCTAACCGTACTTGGTGCGAAGATGGGTTAATGAATGAAATGAACGTAACATTACTGCAGGTAAAACTAAGTAGTCTGTCTCTGAAAGATGAATCGATTTGAATTAACAATGGTTTTGCCGAACTGGAAATTGTGATGGTGTGCTTCCCAATTCACAAACATCTGTATGCATTACTTACACTGACGTATGTAGCTTGGTCCAACAGAAACGCACTTTAAACGCCCCAGAAGCAGTCAAATGTTTAGTATTGCCGAAAAATGAAGACAAGAAGGAGGAGGAATCTAGAATTTATTTACGAGTACTTGTTATATTCATGATACATGTTCTATACCTTCTGTTCTAACTTCACCGGGATTTATGAAAAATAATAGTTTAATTGAAGCAAAGGTACAGAACCTCCCGTTCAAATCTCAAGGGTTAAGAAAAAATCGGGTTATCAAATTGTTCGACATAATAAGATTCTCTAAAGCGGACACCACACCAAATATGATTCGGTAAAGGTAGATAGAATAAATGGTGTCAGTAGAAGAAAATATGGAATTGAAACAATAGATGAACAGTCGAGTAACTGAAAACTTAAAACATTCTTAAGTCTCACAACAGAAACCGTTCCTCCAGTGGGCTCGTTTCGAACAGACCCCTCGACGGAGAAGTCAACAGAAAAGCACCGCCCTACGCGCAGTGACAGTTCTCGAAAGTGTTTACAAAGTGACACGGAATAAATAAAATCCGCGATATTAGCGAATTCCTGTACCAGTGAATTCAGATTCACGGAGGTTCTTTGCTTTGACCATGTAGGTGGTTCCTTTGGAAACAGACTCGCAGGTGCCCACAATATCCGTGAACTAACGTGAAGTCTGTCAACGACACGGCCATCGGGCGCACTCGAGACCAGAAGTGGCGGGGGGGGGGAGCCGGGAGCGGCGGAGCAGGTGGCAGTAGTCCTCGGGGCGGGCAGCCGCAATTTGATAGGCGTCGGTTGCCGAGCAAGAGAAGGCGGGGGCAGGGCGCTCCAGCTGCGGAACGCCGCCGCCGCCATGCCATTAGCTCAACTCGGCTCGTTAGGCGGTGGGCGCCACGCGGCACCGCGACGCCAGCGCCCTTCGCCGCCTCCGCCTTCGCCTTCGCTCTCGTCTTCGCCGTCGCCTCTGCCTCCGCCTCCGCCTCTGCCTCTACCTTCGCCTTCGCTCTCGTCTTCGCCGTCGCCTCTGCCTCCGCCTATGCCTCCGCCTTCGCTCTCGTCTTCGGCTCTGCCTCCGCCTTCGTCTCCGCCTTCGTCTCCACCTTCGCCTCTGCCTCCACCTTCGCTCTCATCTTCGCCTTCGCCTCCGCCAGTTTGGCTCTCGAACCGCGTTTCGCCATGTTGTAATGCGTCTAGTACCTCCTCGTAACGTACCCCGTCCTATCCCATCGCGCCGTTCTGTCATCTTACCTCGTCTTATCCTATTTTACCTCACCCTGTCCTATGTTGTCGAACCTTACCTTGCCCTATTCTATCCTGTCCTTTCCTACCCTGTGCTTATCCTATCCTGTCCTTTCTTACCCAACCTATCTTATCCCATCCTACCTAACCCTGTCCTATCCTAGGTCACTCGGTCCTGTCCTGTCGGCCCTGTCCTGTCCTACCTCCCACCTTCCTATCCTATCGTAACTCACCTCATCGTATCATATTATATCCTATCCTATTTATTCTGCGCCGTTCTGTCCTATTCCCCAATTCCATCATATCCCGCCCCGTTCTGTCAAATCCTCCTGTTCTTTCCTGTTCCAGATCATATTACACTCCCTTCCAATGTATCCTATCCCGATCTCTTCTGATCCATTTCACCTGGCCCTATCCCGTCCCGAAGCATTCCTCTCCATCCCAATCCAGGCAGATCAGATCCATCCCAACAGATTTATCACACTTTGTCCTGGCACTACAAAATTTTTGCAAGTCGTGGATTTGAAAGACGCAACACGACAATTCTGGGGAGAATTGTACTGCGCACGCGCCGGCATCAAATGACGGGATTTGGATTGACGGGTCACGTCATTCTCCCTGTTTTGTCTACGACAAATGTGTTCATAACTTATACTTCACGTAGTCACTAAACATGAATTCAACACTAACACACAATGAGCATGGAAGTAATGAAAAATACAAACTATATAATACTAACAATATAATATGGCAGGAACTTAATTATTAATTTTTCTCAATTATTAATTGCTAATAATTCAAATATGTCAGGAATAAACTGACGTAAATGTTTATGATTTGGAGGTTATGTAAATAGTGAGGCTATATAAGGCGTTATAATTGCCAAACATTTCCCATTCCTAACATAAACAATTTAATTATGTTATAGTAAAGTAGCGGGGTCATCTAAGAAGCAATAGTTTTCTTTGGAGGTATATTACATATTCATATGATACAATGAGATTTCATATATTATACGTTTTACTATCTGGTAATGCTAATAACAGCAAAAAGTCTCAGCGATACACAGATGTTCCAAAAACTACTATCAGATCCTGTTAGAGGCATTCAGTTCCAATCAGTTCCTAATTTTAACCCACGTTTTCCATTGTACGACTTGCAACAACTAATTTTTCTGAAGATACGTTATTTCCTTTTGACGATAATGTTCAAGTACTACGACAATGGATTTTCGTCTTGCAAAAACCCTCTAAATTCCTTCTAAATTAATGCCTTCTTTCTCCGCTACATGATGAAAGGAACGTAGCGAAATTTACGTGGTAGGACTGAAGAGCTGGCCTGATGGCACGAGTCTCGCCGCGTAAAATAAGGCATTAACTAAGAAATCAACCAATGACCATAGCAGTTCATGTCAGACCTGTCAATCTCGAAGTGTTGGTGAAACAGCCATAAACGGCGCTTATGTTGTCAGCTTACATGGCTCGAATCGCGCCATGTAAAGTAAGGCATCAACTAAGAAACGAACTATTGACCATAGCAGTTCATGTGCCCGAAAAGATCTGTCAAACTCGAAGTATTGGTGAAACGACCAACCATAAGCGGCGCTGTCCCTGTCAGCTTACATGGCCCGAATCGCGCCATGTAAAGTAAGGCATTAACTAAGAAACGCACTATTGACCATAGCAGTTCATGTGCCCGAAAAGATCTGTCAAACTCGAAGTATTGGTGAAACGACCATAAGCGGCGCTGTCCCTGTCAGCTTACATGGCCCGAATCGCGCCATGTAAAGTAAGGCATTAACTAAGAAAGAAACGAACTATTGACCACAGCAGTTCATGTGCCCGAAAAGATCTGTCAAACTCGAAGTATTGGTGAAACGACCAACCATAAGCGGCGCTGCCCCTCTGTCGGTGTCGCCGCTGCCTCGGGCCGCAGTTGCTCCTCCGGGGGCCACGGAGGCGGAGCAGCAGACTGCGCGTGGCGGAGCGTGAACCGGAACCTCCCTTCCCCCTCCCCCAACCTCCCGTCCTCTTCCCCTCACCCTCCCACAGCTTAACCCACTCCGTGCCTTTGCCCCGAGGAGAAAGTGAAGTCGCCCTCCTACAACTCGATCTCCATATACCGCTAGATGGAAAACGGAGATTTTTGAATACACGCCCGAAAGAAAACGTGCTGTCCTCTGATCCGGTTTTTAGAGTATAAATTCGAGTGACGATAATATAAATTTATAAGTTTATATTATCTGTATCGGTTAAGTAAAAACTTCGAGTTGGCAACTTCGACGAAAGTATATTCTTTTTCATTGGATAAGCATGAATACTTTTGCAACTAACCGTAAAGTGTCTGCAGTTTTAGCATATCAAAAATTAAGATTTTAGAAAACAGAGAAATCGTAAATTGTGGCTAATTTTTCATTCTTCTCGTGTTTGGGTTCGCGGTGAAAAATGTCTCTTTTGTCCCATACCGTACCCAGCATGGAATCGACACACTACACCGAAGACACGAACTGGGCGTCTTCTAAGCGAGTACTTTTTAGCGACCACTTGACGCTTCGCTACGCATGTCCAAGTTAGGCCTCATTCACAATGCAAACTTAAACGTAACCGTAACGTAGCCGCAAAACCTAGAAATGGGTTATAAAGCGAGATCATTCACAATGCCTTGACGTAAACGTAGACGTAAGACGTAAACTTAAGAGCTCGCAAGCTCCAAGCTTCTACGTTTAAGTTTACGTCGAAATTCTACCGAAGACCAATCAGAGAGCAGCATGAAAAAAACAAATGCACAACGAAATCCGCGAGAAGGAAGGTCGACTCCAGATCGATTCTTGTTTATGCGTGTGTATTGGTGTGTATAGTCGAAAGGTAGAGAAGAGAAGTTTGTGGAGTTTTGGTACGAGTTGCGAAGTGTTGGTTCGAATTGGCAAACAAAATTGTGACCTTCGATAATGCAAATACAAAAGGCGAAATCGATAGGAGAGTCGAAAAAACTGCTAGAAACGAATCGATCAATATGTTGAATTCTGATTGGTTCAGGCATAACCTACGTTCCAGCTTACGTTTGCCATTGTGAATGATCGTTTCTACGTGAAAAGTTTACTGCATAAGTTTACGGCTTACGTTACGTTTAAGTTTGCATTGTGAATGCGGCCTTAGTGACGAGACTCCAGCCTTCGACCTTCCAGATAAGCATAAAACACCCCCGAGCCCGTGCAACTGGTAATTTCCAACGCATTTTATGCCAAAATAGGTTCCTAATTCTCTGAACTCAAGTTTCAGTTCTCCCATCTTGCGGCATAGGAAAAGGATTCATTTATTGTTTCTGATGAGATAAAATCCAAACAATGCTTCCCAGATGCACATTTATTATATTTCGTAGAAATTGAACTTGATTAATTCCTCAAATTTTCACCGTTGATCATATTTGGAAGTACCAAAAAATCAGCTCAAAGAAAGGATCATTCCAAAACTGAAGTAAATAAAAGAGTTTATGAAAGGCATTGAACTAGTGGGGCTAAACAGCACATTATTTTTCAGATAGTTTCTAAATTTGCAATTTTCGAAACTTCAGTTTGTTCAACGAAAATGACACCCGCGCCATTCTTTTAAGCATCCCTTCTTCTACCCATGAAAAACGTTGAAAAGGAGCAGCGGCTATTAGAAAAAAAAACTTCTTTTAATTGCCTATATTTCACGACAAACTGCACGAAAACTACTCGTATTTCCGAAAAGTTGAACATGAACTTATTTAAAGATCCGTCTTTTAGGAACAGAATTAATTAAGAAAAAATCTCTATCTTCAATATCATAGTTATAAGAAGATGCCCAAGAAAATTGCACTTTTGTAGTTTTCAAAAAATATTTTCTTAAACGACGTTTACGCTATTTAAAGACAAAGTTCTATCAAAACATTTGGTGTCATTTTTGAGAAATTTTTGAAAATGTTTTGGGGAAGACCAAAAATATCCTCAAAAATCATAATATCCGTTGGGAACTCCCGAAGCTTAGAGTTCGTTCAGATTGATTGGGGAAAATCAATTTTGGAAGAAAATCAACTGAACGGTAGGCACTAGCA
Organism: Teleogryllus occipitalis; assembly: GCA_011170035.1. NCBI lineage: Eukaryota > Metazoa > Arthropoda > Insecta > Orthoptera > Gryllidae > Teleogryllus > Teleogryllus occipitalis. The sequence continues at coordinate 116,838 of BLKR01015028.1, forward strand.
TTGACCACAGTCGGACAGGCAGAGTTTTGCCGTCAATAGATTTTCGGTATGAAGGACCTACATGGATTCTGGCTACACCCTGCTAGAGTTTTTTTCTTTTAAATTTAACAACAGGAGATATCAACTTTTTCGTTTCGAGGGCCCGGCACTAAGAGTTTTCTATCGAAAATTCGCAGTTTTCCAGCGCACGATTACATAACATGTTCTTATTAAGGGCGAGAAAGTCAAAGTGGCCCATACCACCTTTGGAGCGCTTGGTGCCCTGCGGTGCCTCCGCTGTGCCGTCGGTTCAAACACCTCTCGCACGGAGGCTGCGCGGCGCGATGCGGCGCAGCGACGCACAAAAAACGGAGACGCGCCGGCGCCACGCTTGCTGTAGTGCGGCGCCCACTGTCAACGAAAAGGACTTTTTTCTTTCTTTAAAAAATTGTAAATTGCCTGATTTTTTTTAGACAGAACAGATTTTGTTTAAAAAGGCAGTCTCTATATTCAATAGTTTTGCAAAATTAACTTTTTGCATTTTTTTGAAAGAGTCGAAAATGGTGTTTCTCAGAAATGAGTCTAGTACTACTTTTTTAAACGTTTTACACGATGATAAAATTTAAAGATAATAATTGGAGCAATTTTGGGGAAAAGAATTGTTTAAAAATTCCTTGTATTTCACGCAAAATTATACACGAATAATTTCATTCACTCATTTTCATATTCACTCATAATTTAAAAAAAAAATATACATGGACTTATTTCACGATTTCTTTGAACAACAGCTTTTATTAAGAAAAACTTCACTAACTTAAATATCGTAGTGGTAGTAGTAAGGAAAAACTGAAAAAATGTTGAAATCAGGCAATTTTTGAAAATTCGGGGATATCATCGAAAATAGACCTACACCATTGTTTTAAGCGTCCTTTACCCTATCCCAGAATAAAGTTAAATCAAAAACTTAGGAGCTCTTTTTGAGAAAATTCTGAAAATGATGAGGCTTCATGTAAAGTACCCAAAAAATCAAAATATTCGTTTCAAACTCAGAGGGCCTCGAGTTACTTCAAATCGACCGAGGAATATCAATTTTGGAGAAAATCGTCGGAACGGTTTCGGTGCCAACTTGGACGGGCGAGTGGATGTTTTGTCGGCAGTCAATTTTTTATCAAGAACCCACAAAACAAGAATTCTGACTACACAACGTTTTACGGGAAGTAATTAACTGTATATATGAACAAGATTTATCCACTATTCGTTACAGGGGGCCGGCAATGAGTTTTCGAAAATTCGCAGTTTTCCGCCGCACGATTACAATTATTTTCTAACGAAGTAAAGCAGGAAGGTAAAAACAGAGAAATCTATTTATAAACTTCGAATGATCTCCATTAGAGCCAAGGGTTTGGCTACGCTCTATTTGTATGGCAGTATAGTAGTAGAGGTTGTTGCTTTAATACTATCTAGTAGAGACTGAAGATATTAGGTTGTCAAACGAATATGGAATAATTCGCTCAGAGGCAGCGTTTAAGCATGAGGTTTGATTTGATTTATTTGGTAAAAAAAAGTTAAAACTGTAAATGACGGAAAAGAATATTTGCGCACGTTTCCTTTAGTTCCAGATACCCATCCCAACATTTTAACGAAAGTTAAAACAACAATAAATAATTATAGTAATAATAGTAATAATAATAATAATAATAATAATAATAATAATAATAATAATAATAATAATAATAATAATAATAATAATAATAAAGGTTAAAGAGACTTCCAATCTATGAACGCTAAAGACCCATTTCAATTTCGTTCTTGAACGTGAAGTCGAAGCTCTGAGTTTGAAAGCGTTCTCATTTCTACGAATCCACTGATCTCTAGTTCCGAATTGTAGACTTTAGACAATATGCCTGCTTGCATGACTAGCTACGTACGGACCACAACTACCCATCCGCCGAAAGTGAAAGTCGCGCGCTCTGGCGGCGTGGCGCCGACAGCGCTGCGGTCGGCGAGGGGGAGAAGGTCAAGACCAAGTGAAAACTCGCCATTGCGTTCACTCGAAACATCGAGTTTCAGCGGTCGTCGCTCTCGTTCGTGGAAGCTGCAAGCGTGATACTTAGAAATAGTGTTTAGTGTGTAACGTTTTATCATTGCCCTTTTGTAAGTACCATGGTGGAAATAGTACCATGGTTATTTCCACCATGGTAAGTACTTTTAGAACTACTGTGGAATCTTCTTTAAGTAAAAAGTTGTGGTGGGATTATCTCGATGTAAAGTACTATAATATACCTGATAATATAATAATAATGATAATATAATAATAACGATAATATAATAATAACGATAATAATATAATAATAACGATAAGAATATAATAATAACGATGAATATAATAATAACGATAATAATAAAATAATAACGATAATAATAAAATAATTATAACGATAATAATAAAATAATTATAACGATAATAATAAAATAATTATAACGATAATAATAAAATAATTATAACGATAATAATAAAATAATAATAACGATAATAATAAAATAATAATGATGATAAAATGTATTAATTGATAAATAAGGAATTTTCAATTAAGCAAATGTCCTATGCAGGGTGTAGCAATCATCAAATTTTTAAATGACTCTTGCGACGTACCCTCCAAAAAATCAAAATATCGGTTTCAAATTCAAGGAGGTGGAACATCAGTCTCATCGATTCGAGAATGTCAATTTACGTGAAAATTCTGCCAACGGATTAGACGCTAGCGTTAGTCATAGTCGGACAGACGTTTTGCCTTAAACCAATTTTTCGGTATCAAGTTGTCGCAAAACGTGTGTTCTGATTACGCAACGTGTTAGAGGAAGTGATTTACTTTATTTTGGAACAAGATTTATCACTTTCTTCGGTTTCAGGGTCCCACAATATTAGTTTTTCTGTCGAAATATCGCCGGTTTTTGCAGCAACATTACAGTAATGTCTCAGTACTACGTAAGTAGTGTGCGAGAATGTATAAGGGGCTTGCAATAAGAACGACATTCTTTAAAATTTCTTCACTCTTTTAATGTCTGTTCAAAAGTTTGCATAAAAATTATTGTATGTGGACCACCGTTTTAATGGCATTAAAATGTTTGTGTGTATATTTGGAAACATTAAAAGGCAAAAACAAAAATTCTAAAAGGGAAAGCGCAAAATTCTAAGGAAACAATACCACTTGCACCCTTGGCCCGAATGAAGACTTCTTGCGGGTTACAGAGTTCCTTAATTAGTACCTTCCGCTATCGTGAGGCAATATTTCGCATCCTGCTTTTTTCTGTGGTATGCTAACAATTCTAGATAGAGCCATGCTACTTCTAATTTGAATTCTAACCAACGCCAGAACTGCTTATTGCGCGAATTGCAGACTTACGAAAGCAACGTTATTTTTATGAAACGATTTTGAAAGATAAAAAGTAATATATTATTAAATTGATGAATCTTTCAAGCTATAAATTAATTATTTAAACCAGTGGCTTATCCAGAGGGGCCGCTTGATGTCCATACCTCTCTCCCAAATCTAGTATTTAAAAAACTCACTTCAAAAAACAATTTTAAAATGCAATCAAAGCTCTTACCTCGTATCGCAAACCCGTTGTGAATTCAGATGTTTTGCACTTCAAGTTCATACGTATTTTATTTTTTTTATTTCAAGAATATTTAGGGGGAGACTGAACTGGAAATCCTCCCCCCCCCCCTCGAAGAACTTCCATTACCCGTCCTGTGATGGAGACGCTTCAGTTGTCACAGGGAAAATAGCACTTGCATCCAATTGTGAGGAGTATAGTGAAGTGGTTGGTTATCGTAGTAATGCCTTGACCAATATCGGTTTATAGTACCTGCATTAAAGTGTGGCTAGTAATGATGGGACGTGCGTTAAGTGCTATTAAGTACTTTACTCTCCAAATCCAGCAAACGGTCTTCCCTTCCAATCCGCTACTGAAGGCGCAGATTTCGGGAAAGTAAATTTACCTGACATGGACTGTGCTGATAAAGTGTGTATCAAATCATGTAAAAAAAGATGTATAAAATCATTTACTAGAGTCATCTTAGCGAATTAAAATGACATTTACATTTCATTGACATTGGTGAAATGTTTGGGAAGAAATTGACGACACAAGGAAAATAAATAGTATGCCGTATGCTTTCCCTCCGTTTCTTGCTTCACGGTGTCAAATGAGAAAATATGAAAATGTCAAATGAGAAAATTCAAACATTACTTACATAATTTTATGCGTTGATTCCTTATTAGGTGTGTAAACCTTCCTCGCACATGATTCTGACTTTTGTTTCCAACGGGGTCCCGAGTTTTGTATTAGTTCTGCATTGAATCAATTGTCAGTAATAATTCACACAAACCAAAAACGAACTATTTATTTATTTTTTTATTTATTTACGTCAAAAAAAGTTAAAAACTGCGTATGACGTGCTATGGGGAAAAGTGAATTGTGTGCATATTTTCAAAATTCTGTGATCCCTACACTAAGTCATATACTACTTAAATTTTGAATTTTGAAAGGGAGAAAAGAAAACAAAAAAACTCCCATGTAATAAAATCTATTTTCAAGGATAAATAAGCAATAAATTTTGAATTTTGAAAGGGAGAAAAAAAAAACAAAAAAGAAAACTCCCATGTAATAAAATCTATTTTCAAGGATAAATAAGCAATAAATTTTGGCTCTTATTACTTCCTGCCGCGACAACATGGAAACGATAATTTGAATAATTGTATTTCCCACTGAATTCTAGAAGACGTGCACAGAAAATGAAGTTACATTTATGTCCAGAAGCAAAACAAGGGGCCATCTCAGCATTTGCTCAATGGATCAGGGAAACTGGACGAAAAACCTGATCGAGATGGGGGTCATTGACCAGGCTGTAGCTAAATAGTTGTTACAGGTTGTTTATCTTATTATACAGTCCAAATGGTAATTAATGCATTATGTATCATTGTTAAAATTAATGTTACTTTTCTTGTGATGTTCAGTATAGTCTCTAATTGTATAGAAACAGTTATGCAGCAGAAACGATTTCACTTGTGATTTAAACTTTTCTATTGAATTTAATCGTTTAATGTCATCTGGCAAGTGTTGTAAAATAATGTACATGTATTGTATGTGAATTTTTTGTAATGAGCTGTTGATACTGTCACCTGATGAATATGATTTCTACGTCGAGTGTTATAGTAATAGACTTCGGCATTTTCTGAAAAATATTCCCGCCCTTGAGCAAGTCATTTTTTACAAAAACCACTGATTCGTAAATAAAAAGACACGGTAATGGTAGAATTCCTAGATTAATGAAGAGAGGCTTACATGAATCACGTGGGTGGGATTTGGTTATTCGTACAATTCGTTTTTGTAATCTAAAAGTCTGGGAGCTATAAGATGTATTTCCCCAGAATATTATGCCATATCTCAGGCGGGAATGAACATTCACGAAGTATACACAACGAGCAGTATGAAGGCTGACTGAATTTGCCGGAATTCTGAACGCGTAGCATAATGAACTTAATGTTTTGTGTTCAATTCATTTAAATGGACGTTCCATTTGAGGTTTCACTGAATTGAGAGACATAAAAATTTTGTGGCCTTAACATCAGTCAATGGTACACCATTCATATTCAATGAAGCACAGAATTGTTTATTTGAAATGGAAAACTGCATTAAAACCGTTTTCTTTTCGTTTACTATTAATTTGTTATTTCGGAACCAATTTGAAACATCTGATATTGTACTATTTACGGTTTCTTTATTACAAAGGATGTTCGTATCATCCGCAAAGAGAACTGTTCTTACGTTTCGAATTGTCGAGGGCATATCGTTTACGTAAAGTAAGAACAGAGTAGGGCCTAAAATCGATCCTTAAGGAACCCCACGTGCAATTGGCAAATACTTGGAAAGGTGTGTACATAATGTTCCATCATTCCAGTAGGTATTTCAACTCTCTCTGAGATCGTTGTTTAAGGTACGAACATAGCAATCTAGAGCAATACCACGAATTCATATGAAGGTAATTTGGAAAGTAAAATGTCATGATCAATGACGTCAAAAGCTTTTGAGAGATCTAAAAATAATCCAATAGGTGCCTCTTTTTGATCCAATGATGAGGCGACATCTTTAAGAAAAGAAAATATAGCTGTTTCCGTTGATTTTGATTTTCTAAATCCATGTTGGCAATCTGAAAGCGCGTCGTGTTTAGTGAGAAGGTTTCCATTCGTACGTAAAAAAGTCTCTCTAATATTTTTGAAAAAACTGATAGAAGAGAAATGGGCCGATAATTTTGAATTTCATTTTTGTTGCCTTTTTTGAAAAGCGGCTTAATTTTAGCTGTTTTGAAAATATCTGAAAACGTTCCAGTGCATAAAGATGCATTAAATATGTGAGTTAACGGGTGTATAATGGCATACACACAAGTCTTTAACAAACAATCCGGGAATTCATCTAAACCGGAGGAATATTTATTTTTTAGTTTACCGATTATTTTGAGAATTTCATAGGAAGAAGTTTCGGAAACGAACATTGTGTCTAAAATTTTGGGTGAACTGTCTGTTTTTGAATTTTGTGGCTGAAGACCCTTAGTGAGATCGGCAGCAATTCTCGAAAAGTATTGGTTAAAGAGATTAGCCGCTGTTGCCGGATCGTTCACATTTATATCGTTATATTTTAAAACAACATTCTCTACGGGTTTTCTAGTTGATTTGGTAGTATTGTTTATTATATTCCACATTGCTTTTGTTTTATTATTTAAGTTCAAAATATCCTGATCGTTTTTCATGTTTTTAGCCTGCCTTATGACTTTTCGTAACAATGTTTTGTATTTTTTAAAGTAGATAAGGAAATCTTGAGATACGATACGTCATGACGTTTAGAAATAAAGTAGAGAGTACGTTTATTTTTACACGATGTTCTAATTCCTTTTGTGATCCAAGTATTACTTTTCGTGAAATGTTTAATTTTCTCTTTTTAATAGGAAAGCATGCGTTAAAGAGAAATGAAAGCTTTGAGAAAAATAAATTATATTTTTCATTTGTGTCAATAGCGTTATAAAGTGCCTCCCATGATTCTTTCAGCAAGTAGTCCGTAAATAACTTTATGTTAACTGCAGTAAATGCTCTGCACATGCGTGTTTTATTTATTGTGTCAGTATTCATGTTATTAGTAATTGTAAGAATTTGTGCATCGTGGTCACTGTAACCTAGATTATTCGTTATTATTTCATATCTAGTTGTGGTTTTGTTAATTATAATTTGATCTATTGCTGTTTGTGATTTAAGAGTATTCCGTGTAGGTACGTTCACTGTAATATCTAAATTAAGAGAATGAATTAAATTGAGAAACTGCTCTTTTTCGTGGGATTCGCTCAGAAAATCAATATTGAAATCTCCACATACAACAATGGATTTAAAAGAGAGATTACTAATTTTGTTCAGAGTTATCTCTAGATTTTCTACGAAATTGAAATAATCTAAAGCTTGCTTTGTTGAAGGTCTGTAGATGCAAAGTAAAATAATTTTGAGCGTAGTAAGATGTACAACTGTTATTTCAAAAACTTTTTCAACTGCATATAAATTGAATTCTGACATGAAGGTAGAATCAATATTATTTCTTACATAAATACACGAACCTCCGTAAGCAGGGCCTTTATTTGATTCCCTGGCTCTACAATAAGATCCTGCAAGGTAAAAACTAGGAATTTGGAGTGTGTTTAGATCATTTTGAGATAACCAATGTTCTGTAAAGCAAAGAACATCTATTTGACTGAGATCACACTCTAATGCTGCCTCGATAAATTCAATTTTATTTGAAAGAGATTGCACATTATGATGCATTATTTGAATATTTTTCATGTACCTACACGGATACTTTTCTGCTGCATCTGACTCTAGTTGCTATTTATTTATCTCATTTTTACCTCGAGTGCGTGGTCGAAGGAAGTATCGTGTCCCAGCAGTGTTAGGAGGTGAGGAAGGAGGGGTTACAGATGTAGGGGAATGAATAATGGGAGAGGGAGTACAAGGATTAGGTTCAGGGGATAAGGTAATTGGGTCCAAAGGGGTTCCGGAGGATGGAAGAGAACTAGGAGATGTAGGTGGGGATGAATCTTGGATAGGATACTGCTGAGGTGTAAGGATGTGTGTAGCAAGTTCGCTACCGAGTGCATGTTTTCCGACAAGGTTCAAGTGAAGACCATGCCGGGTGAAGTGTTTTTCTGAGAGAAAGTTAAGCTCAAATAATTTAACATGTGTGCCTCTCAGATGCAGTTTTAATTTGTTGTTTGCGTGTCTAATTGCTTTGCACAGTGTTGGTTTGTTGTACCAGAAGGGCAGAGTCGAGATTACAATGTTCGTGTTTTGGGCGGCACGTTGTAGTTTGTCAACATGTTGCTCAGGTGTAAAGTGACCACCCAAATTGATGTCATTCTGCCCTCCTATGATGATGACTGTATCCCGTTTGGTGAGAGTTTTTGTGTGGGTGTCCAATTCACTGATCGTCGGCAAACCTCCCGTTAGGTTTAAACACACACATGACAGAGAAATTGGATGGGAGTTTCCCACTGAGCAGGGAGGAGATTTGTCACCCATGGCTATCTGCTAAAATTAGTACCTTTTTCGTGGGCTCAGTAGGAATGTCCTTGTTCACTTGTGGGCCAGGTTGCGCAACTCTACGTGTCTTTGTTTCTTTGCGCTTGCTAGCCTGTTTGCGTCGGTTTGTGGGTGGACGTGTCGATGATGGGAGGGGGTAGTGTGGATTGGGAAGGCATGGAAAATCATTGTCATAATCTAACACAGCAAATCTGTTTTGAGTCATGATTGGTTGTGATGATTGTGTTTTTGCTTTCGCGGATGGACGGTTGAAAGTTTCTGCGGTGTTGCCTATTGTTGTCCAACCGTCTGAGTTTTGAACGACCTCTTCGAGCCTTCGGATATATGTTCATCTAAATTTTTGTTTACGTGTGTGAAGGCTTTCAGAAGGTCGGCTTTGAGAGTGTACAGAGTAGAAAGTGTATAGCGAATAGTAGCCATGTCACGAATGCGTATCAAATGCGTGGCAAATATGAGAATAAATAATTAGATGAGAAATCAGATTATGTGTCAAAAATGTTTCTTCTAAATTATCTTTTTAATTTACGTGTATTAAATTATTTAATTTAAGTTACGTATTTATTTAAAAAATAAAAGAAATGGGATTCTAATTAGTATTTAAATGTTATTGGTTAATTGCGCGTAGAGTTGAGTGTGTTTCCGTTAATAGATCTAAGCTGCAAACTAATAAATACAATTAGATTACTATACTTTACCTCTTTAAAGGCCACAAAAATTCACCACTTTGATATTCTTTTGAAATCACAAGGTTCAAAATTTTCCGTTACTAATATATGCGAAACTTTGAATTTTGATGTTTTTCACAATTGTCACAACACTTTCACTAGTGTTTTAACCCTTTATGCAAAACTAAATTTATTTGTACACCAAATATGTATTAAAAGTCTTTGAACTCGTTAAAATGCACGTTTGTCCGTTACGCTGTCTTTTAAACAAATAACTATTTACTTCTTTTCCACTGCTTCGGACAATATAAAGCTCTTTCAGCGTTCCTGTAACAAGTAAACAAGTAAAGAAAACAATTTAAAAACAAAAGGTACCTGAAAGATGTAAGAAGGTAGTCAAAATTAGTAAAATATTGGAGCACAGTCCGAGCACGTCAGTCACGCAAGGAAGCAATCCAACGAAGTAAAACCAAATGCTGGAAGGACTTAGTAAATGAGGTGGAGAATGACCCCTGGGGGAAAGCATATAAAATAGTTATGGGGAAATTTAAACCATCCAATAGTGCGGGACTGGAAGACCTCGAGTGGGTGAAGATAATCATCAGAGATATTTTTCCTTACAGAGAACGCTGGGTAAGGAATAGACCCACTGACTACCACTTCGACGAAGTTAATTACTTCACAAAGGATGAATTGGTG